>JADGKA010000832.1:0-13815 GCA_027604605.1 Borealophlyctis nickersoniae
GAAGGAGGGAAGGTGGGATCGGCGGACCGCGCAATGGATGTCATGTATGGAAGGGCTCTGTCCAGCGCCTTTGAGGGCGAGGGTGATGATGACGAGGATTGGAGCGAGAATTTCCGGCTTGTCGTGGGCGCCATCGTTACTGTGCGCGTCCCAATTGATGTCGGGACCCTTAGCCATCTCCTTGAGCTGGACGAGGCCACGGTCGAGAATGCATTGGGTAGGATAGCATCATTGTTGTGCATCGCCGACGACCAAGTCCGTGTCGTTCACAAATCCTTCGCCGACTTCCTGATGGATCCAAAGCGATGTACCGATCCAAGATACCAGATCGACAAAACCGTTCATAACCAACGACTGAGCTCCCGTTGTTTGCGTGCGTTGAAGGGTGACCTTAGAAGCAACATGTGTTCAATAGACATGACGCAGCTCAATTCCGAAGTTGCTGATCTTCAACACCGCATTCAAAAAAACATCCCACGACACCTTCAATACGCTTCTCGGTACTGGATCGATCATCTCACCAGCGCTCCACACACCCCTGAACTGCTTACAGAACTTGAGGAATTTGTTACACGGCAGCTCTTAAACTGGCTCGAGGTGATCAGTGTGATGAACTTATTACCGGTGATGACTATGGAGTTGCAGGAGCTCCACGTTTGGCTCAAGTCTGACCCTGTAAGCTCGGCGGTATGTACCACAGCGAGACTCATGGTACTTTTGTCTATGTATGCGTTGCTGACTGAGAATTTCAGGTAAGCCCGACCACTACCGACCTTGCGTATGATGTCAGCTGCTTCATTAGGGAGTTCGGAGTGCCCATTACTTGTAGCGCCACACATGTCCGTGCGTCGGCAGCTCCTTTTTGTCCTGCTGAAACCACATTGTATCGAACATATGCACACCAGCTCGATGTTGAGGTCACTGAAGGTCGGGATGCGGGGTGGTCTGCATGTATCCAGACCCTTGAAGGACACACTAACCAGGTGTGCTCAGTTGCTGTGACACCGGACAGACAGACGGTGGTGACTGGGACGAAGGACGCAACCGCAAAGGTGTGGGACCCACGGACGGGCAGCCTCCTACAGACCCTTGAAGGACACACTAGCGGTGTGGATTCAGTTGCGGTGACACCGGACGGACAGACGGTGGTGACGGGGTCGATGGACGGAACCGCAAAAGTGTGAGACGCACAGACGGGCAGCCTCCTACAGACCCTTGAAGGACACACTAGGGATGTGACTTCAGTTGCTGTGACACTGGACGGACGGACAGTGGTGACGGGGTCCTGGGACAAATCTGCAAAGGTGTGGGACGCACGGACGGGCAGCCTCCTACAGACACTTGAAGGACACACTAGCGGTGTGGATTCAGTTGCAGTGACACCGGACGGACAGACGGTGGTGACGGGGTCGGCTGACAAAACCGCAAAGGTGTGGGACGCACGGACGGGCATCCTCCTACAGACCCTTAAAGGACACACTAGTTATGTGAATTCAGTTGCGGTGACACTGGACGGACTGACGGTGGTGACAGGGTCGCACGACCGAACTACAAAGGTGTGGAACGCATGGACGAGCAGCCTCCTACAGACCCTTGAAGGACACACTGACCGGGTGACTTCAGTTGCGGTGACACCGGACGGACAGATGGTGGTGACCGGGTCGCACGTCCGAACTGCAAAGGTCTGGGACGCACGGACGGGCAGCCTCCTACAGACTCTTGAAGGACACACTGGTAGTGTGGATTCAGTTGCAGTGACACCGGACAGACAGACGATGGTGACCGGATCCTGGGAAACCGCGAAGGTGTGGGACCCACGGACGGGCAGCCTCCTACAGACTCTTGAAGGACACACTGGTAGTGTGGATTCAGTTGCAGTGACACCTGATGGTTCCGTGATTGTCACCCAAGCAACGTATGAGACAAGATACTGGAAGAGTGAGGAAACCCGCGGAAAGGAGAGCTACCGCCTGGTGGAAGGTGGAACCGATGTACTCTCAGACCCAACAGTCGCAGCAGCAGTGGAAAAAGATGGTTGGGTTTACGATGCAGTGGAAGAAGATGGTTGGGTTTACGATGCAGTGGAAGAAGATGGTTGGGTTTACGGATATCGTATGGGCTGGCTGCCATGTAGGGATAAGTTGTCACTTAAATTACCCAAAGGGAAGGGTTGGCTTGTGGCAGAAAGAGATGTATATACAATAAGCTGCCTCGCAACGACCCTACAGAAATTGTCCAATATGTAGGTCAGGCACGGTACCCTCCACCAGTAGCAAAGGACGCACTGAGACTGACACCTCGGTCGGAGTGGAATACCAAAAAAAAAATAGCGGTCCCTGCTTGCATGATTAGTCTTAGTCTTGCTCTCCGTTGCTCAACAGTATATTGCTCAACAGTATATTCTATTTGTGCATCTTCTGATCTGATCATCCGGCTGACGACAATTCCCATCCATTTCCCTCCACTGACTTTCAGGAAAATCAACATCATACAAGACTGCAACCCCAGCAAAAGGTGGATATGCGCAACAAAGTCTTCCCGGTTTGATCGAATCACAAAGCCCTTTGGACATGACATACGACAAAACTTCAGCATCTGGTTCTTACGCTGGAAATTCAGAAAGGGAGAGGGGTGCTGGCTCTCACCTCAAACCTTTCCTGTTCCAGAATAGTAATCTTTGCTTGTACCATACTTGGCCAAAATCTCCTCCCCGACGAGAATGTCTCGCTTCGCTCTGCACACCACGCGTTTGACTTTTGCAAAATCGGGATGTTTCTCATATTGGGCATTCGCAGCACGGCCCTTGGGAGGTTCATTTATGTACCTTGAGACCCCTGCTGTTGAATCCTGTGCGTCGATGACGATGAACGGGTCCCAACTGATCTGAAACGCGTATTCCGCTCTGTGGTGCGGCGGATACCGGCGGCAGAATTATTCCTCGTTCATCACGTAGCCCCGGTACTGGCAAACAAAAAGTGCTTTTGTCAGTTTGCAAGGTACAGGTCAATCCTTTGCAGAAATGTTGGTCTCCCATAGGGCTAACAAGAATGGTGAGACCACTGTAAAGGTGACAATGTAGAAATATACCTCGCACACGACATCTCCTTTATTGAATACGATGGGAGAATCGCTTTTTCGATGGAGATACATTCCACTCGCAAAGGCACCAAGACCGACTCCCATCCCTGAGTGCTTGACTTCAATGCCTTCCTCGATAGCAGTATGAAGAGCGCAACGTGGTCTCGTAACGTTCGCCAGTTTTCCGCATTTTTTGGCGCCTTTGCCAGAAATACACCGGCCCGCGCGGAACTCGCGGGGATCCAACCCTCTTCCGGAAGCAGTGAACAACGAGACAGCTTGCTCCAGTATCAACTTGCATCAGTCGAGTTCGTTGTGAGGAGGCGCGGGTAGGATAGGGCGTAAGCGGGGCAGAGTTTCAGCAGTTTGAGGCAGAGAAGCACTGTCTCTCGCTAGGCGAACGGGAAGGTTCTGCTCACGCTCGACAAGGCGTCTCTGGACAAGCCGTTGCCGATACGTATAGTTCTTGCAACTTGGGCACTTACGGCCGAGTTGGTCGCATCGACAGTTGCGACTATTCCCTTGCCTTTGACGTTCTGGCGGCATATTCTCGAGAAAGACTTGGAAGAATTAGTCGAATCGTAGGGAAAAGTTCTACCCAATCACATGAGGCCGAGGGCGAGACCGGGTCTGAATTCAGCCAATCAGCGGCGTCTGGTCTCGTGGTGTCAGAGATATTTCACTTCCAGGCCCGACCAACCTTCCCACGCGTCAATGGTGTCTCCAAACGCGCCAGATGCAGATGTTCAGTTCTACCCGGCCAACTTTCCCACGTGTCAATAACAACTAAAAATGCCCAAGTACTATTATTACAAGGTCGGAGACGACGAAATCCCTCACAGTGCCTTCACAGTGGAAGGGGCCCTTGTTCATGTTCAAAAATCCACCTCCACAGAAGTAAGTCTTGTCTTGGGTTGCGCCTTATCCTCGCTTCCTCTGTCTGACAAACAAATCTTCCTCTTACCGTCGCGTAACAAAGTTCTCCAGCGCACGTCTACGTCTCTTCGACCCTTCAGCTTTGGGCGACCTCAGGCAACATATAGCACGGATCGAGTACGACAGTGTGCAGGCGATACCGACAATCGTCATAGACTATGACGAGGTGGTCAAATCGATCGTCTCACTGGCAGAGAAGCCAAAGAAGACCCGTGGGCATCGATTTTCGATTTACTGGGCTCCAGCAACGTTCTCAGACTGGAAAAGTACGGGTTTCAACGCAGAGTTCACATGGGCTCCGACAGCAGAACCCCCAAGAAACATTCCAAAAAGCGACTTTGAAAATCAGTTGGCCTGGTTAACTCCGCTAGTGCCTGCGATTGAGGAAGTCCTCAACAACAAGTTATATCTGAATGAATCCGAGAAGGGAGAGATCGGCAGCGGAACTGCTCTCATTTACGAAGAGGATTGGGATTGGGATTCGGCCCATGAAAGGGATTTTGACGTTGTGCCCGCCGGAGAAACTCCTGCCGGGCGACCTTTGCAATTCCGAGGATTCTTGGACATCGTCGACGATAGCGACACCGGAGAACTGATTGGTGACAGCCACATTGGCGGTGCGGCACAGCGGGAGTCGGATGAAGAATCTGCTCATCAGCGGGATGGCACCATTCCTCCATCTGAAGGACCATCCCCGTTGAACCCGAGGAAACGGGGCGATCGTGAGCAATCCGAGCAGTCATCGGCTGACGGGCATGAGCAAGACCATGCTGGTAAGTGGATAAGTGGAGCGTAGTGCCTGTCGCGTGGAGAACAGGATGTTTTGCGATCATGCTCATTGAAAAACAGTGTCATATTGACGTTTTATGAACCCTTTTTCTCACGTGTGTCGCATTAGAAACTCGGAAAAGACAGAGGACAAATGCTACGCAATCTTCTCGGCTCGATCTACCGGGAACACTACGAGAGTCGAGCCCCAGGACGTCTCCTGCAGAAACGCGGAAGACCTCGATGCAAACCCTACCCATGACTGTATCCGATGCTGATTCGTCAGCAAGAGCGGATTTATCCATCAGCACGGAGGGAAATGGCAGTGGCCGAAGCGGCATGAAACGAGATGCGCCAGAGGTCACCGATACCATTGAACTTCCAGCGAATGAACAGTCAGACCGCCCTTCGAAACCTGGCACTGATTACCGGTCAGATGGAGAAAAAGGTACCATCACAAACGGGTCTTTGACGCGCATGATTACTGGGATGTAAAAGGTGAAAGCAAGCCAAATGTTAGTCTTTACTAACTCTTTGAATTCCTCCTCCATGACCAAGCAGAACTGCGAAACGGTGACACCCCGAACTTTTCTGACGACGAGGGTGATGAAAGTAGTGATCGAGGCCGACGGGAAGACGATCTCAAGGATGCTGAGAAAATCATAGGTGGACATGTGGATAGTCCCGGAAGCGTCGCGAACAATGGAGATAACAACATCTGCGGATGTAGATTATGTAAGTGGTCGATTTGCAAAGCTGTAAAGTCTATTCCAAAAGTCCTCCTCCTACGCTTCCTCGCTTGCTGATCCGAGTCAATTTAAGTTCGTAAGCATCGACTGCAGGTTGTCTGTGGTGCAACGAAGCAACCGGATCTGAAGTTTTGTAAAACATGTCATCGTGTCGAAGGAACTGACAAAGAGTCGATTCGATGTTCAGAAGTCACTAGCGGAAAGAGAAGATTCTGTTCAAAGCATACGAAGAGCAAGAAGGTTGCGAAAAACGCCGAAGTAGGGGAGACGTTGCGGGAAAGGGAACCCCAGTGACAGCTTCACGTTTGAATTTGCCACTCCACCAACTGTAGTCGGTTTGGGTGCCTAATTGATTTATTTTGATGAGTCGAGTGCAATGTAATGCTGCTGCGCGTGTCGCATCTGCAACGTAAGGCTGAATACTGAGCGCAGCAGATCATTTTGAACATGGGCGTGGTGTTTTGTGCGATTCTCCATTTCGTCATTCACAGCATATTGCCCATATCGATCACGGTTAACGGTGTAGTCCGCTTCTGGTGGGATTCAGCCTCCTGCAGCTGGGCTGATTAACGGTGCTAATTCTCAAAATCGATTCGTTCGGCGCAGTGGATGTTCAAGTAAACGGACGGAAACGCAAATGCAAGAGCGCCCATCATTATAAGATGTACAGATGTGGTAACAATCAGCAAGAGATCGCTGCCATAAGTGGGGGGGCGGGTGGCTGCTGCGCAATGTCATCGCGAGAGTACTATTTTCTTTTGAGGTGCTAATTCGTACCCTGGCTATATCGTTGCCTGCCCACAATGTTACTGCAACTCTGATTTTATTGACCCAACATCACGAATTAACGACTCTGCCCTTGCGGTTACAGTAGCAAAAATACAAACCAGCCGGTGCGCCTTATGGTTACGCTACAACTGCTTTCCCCTTCCTCCTCCTAAAATGCATCATCCCAACCCCCTCACGTGTTCTCTTGATCCGCACCAGTTCCAGCTCCCTTCGGAATTCTCGTGTAAAAGCACGTAGGTTCGCGGGAGTATTGATAAACTCCCGCGTCCCAGTTGGGACGCAGTATTTGTTGATAATTCTGTTGACGGCCTCCTGCGCCCCGGTCCGCCTGTAATAAAGGATGGCGCTGCTGGTCAAACCGGCCTCCCGCACTTTCTGTGGATAATCGCGGTGGACTATTTTTGCCAATACTATGGAGGGCGAGATTGTCCGGCGACGCGCCGGTTCCACGTCCGAGTCGGTGTCGGACGGGCCTACCGTGGTCGCTCAGTCATGGCTGCGGGACCGCTCGCGATCCCCGCGACTTTGATGTTGGAACGAGCTGCCGCCCCTATCCTCCGCGCACTGCGTGGTAGCGCGTAACCAGCTCTGCTCGATACATGCGTAAGTTTCTTGGACTTTGCGGTCGTTCTCCGCGAGCCGTTCTTTGGTCAGGGATTGGAACTCGGCGTTGGACGCGCGTTCTTCCAGGAACTCGCGCTGCAGATCGTCGATACATGTGTTAAGCGCATCCTCGATATCTCCGATACGGGTGTGAATGTCCATGAAGTCTTTGGCAAATTGTTGCGGATGAGGGTTTTCGAAATATTTGGCGTCGTAGCAACGACTTGGGCCCCTAGTGGACATAGCTGAAAAAATAGCGTTTTTTAGTATTTGGATTCCTGACAGACGCTTCATCCACCAGACATGCAAACTTACTTCGCGAGCGCATGCAGATATATGTTGTGGATAACGGAGTGTTGGGGCGTGGACACAGCTTTTATATTCAAACATTCAATTACCAACGCGGCGTGTGAAACTGGCATGGTGTGCAAAGAAAAGGGGATAAAAATGGGGCAGAAATCTGCCGGAAACCGGCCATTAGCAGTGGGGGAACAGAACTTCGAGTGATTAGATGTCCTCGTGTGTCATCGTTCATGAGTATGCATCACATCTGGATGCATTCCGAAGGCGGGGGGGTCCAAAACTTTAGTGGGACAGCCTCCACCTCGGGGGACAAGTCGCATTATATGCAAGAAGGCTGCGCACGCCCTCCTATAGATAATGCAAACAATCGATGACGTTTTCCCCCTCCGCCCCTATTTTAATTGCTCAATTTTTGCCCCAAGTCTCCTTGCAGCGCTCGAAACGACTCGCAAAAACGACCGACAGAACCGCAAAAATGACCGAAGACCTCGATATTTTACTTCTGGTGGGATTCAGCGTCCTGCAACTGGGCGAGGTAACGGTAATAATGCTTAGATTTGTCGGGTGCAGTTGATGGGCAAGGAAACGGACGGAAAACGCGAACGCAAGAGCGCTGTCATTATAAGATGTGGGACGCTGCCGCAATGTTATTTTGCAGAGTACAGTTTTCTTTTCAGGCGAAAATATCGTATTTCAGGTGTACCTGGCTACATCCTTGCCTGCAAACCATGTTTCTGCAACTGCAATACTATTCCTCTTTGCCTGCTCTACCTGTTTCCCCACCCATTCCCTTGGAATCCGTTCACTGTCGCTCCTTCCTCTTCAATCTGATCATCCCACGCCCAGCTCCTGTCTTCTCAATTTTCGTCACTTCCAGCTCCCTGGGGAATTTTTTGTGGAAGTCCCGTAGGTTCTTTTTAGTTGCTTTGAACTTGCCCGTCGTCTGGGAGCAGAACCCATCCAAAAACGCGTCGACCGCCGTGCGCACCCGCACATGGCGTAGCACGGCGTTGCTCTTTGTCCGGCGGTAGCGGAGGGTGGAGTGGTTCGTGAGTCCAGCTTTTTGAACTTTCCCAATATAGTGGTCACGGACGTAGGCTTCCAAAACTTCAGAGATGGTTTCGGGGATGGGCGTGCCGGGTTCGTCCGAGTCGGTGTCGGACGGTGCTACTGTGGTCTCTCGGTCTTGGCTGCGGGACCGCTCGCGATCCCCGCGACTTTGATGTTGGGACGAGCTGCCGCCCCTACCCTCCGCGCACTGCACGGTAGCGTGCGACCGGCTTCGCTCGAACAATGCGTAAGTTTCTTGGACTTTGCGGTCGTTCTCCGCGAGCCGTTCAGTGGTCAGGGCGCGTTCTTCCAGGAACTCGCGCTGCAGATCGTCGATATGTGTGTTAATGGACGCGCGTTCTTCCAGGAACTCGCGCTGCAGATCATCGATACGTGTGTTAATGGACGCGCGTTTTTCCAGGAACTCACGCTGCAGATCGTCGATACGTGTGTTAATGGACGCGCGTTCTTCCAGGAACTCGCGCTGCAGATCGTCCATACATGTGTTAAGCGCATCCTTGACATCTCCGATACGCATGTTAATGTCCTTGCCGAAGTCTTGGGCAAATTGTTGTGGATGAGCCTTTTTGAAATATTTGGCGTCGTAGCAACGACTTGAGCCCCTAGTGGACATAGCTGAAAAAATAGCGTTTTTTAGTATTTGGGTTCCTGACAGACGCTTCATCCGCCAGACATGCAAACTTACTTCGCGGGTAGATATATGTTGTGGATAACGGAGTGTTGGGGCGTGGACACAGCTTTTATATACAAACATTCAATTACCAACGTGGCGTGTGAAACTGGCATGGTGTGCAAAGAAAAGGGGAGAAAAATGGGGCAGAAATCTGCCGGAAACCGGCCATTAGCAGCGGGGGGGACAGAACTTCGAGTGATTAGATGTTCTTTGTGTGTCATCGTTCATAAGTATGCATCACATCAGGATGCATTCCGAGGTGGGAGGGGGCAAGACTTTAGTGGGACAGCCTCCACCTCCGGGGACAAGTCGCATTATATGCAAGAAGGCTGCGCACGCCCTCCTACAGATAATGCAAACCACCGATAACTTCCCCCCTCCCCTTTTAATTGCTCAATCTTTGCCCCAAGTCTCCTTTCACAACTTGTCAAGGACTCGCAAAAACGACCGATATTACCAAACCAAACCGCAAAAATGACCGAAGATATTTTGAACCACACCCTCAGACACAACGCGAAACTTAAGATGAAAAACGACCAATTCAAAATAACCGTGAAAGACCTCGAAAACCAACTTCGAGAATCGAAGGAAGAGGTTCAGGCCCGCAGGGCAGATTTTGACAGCCTGCAAACGAAATATGAGGATCTGGTTGCGAAATACGCTCAAGCTGCGGAGACGTTGCGGGAAAGGGACCAGTACATTGAAGAACTGAGACGCCAGTAAGTAGAGCTTTACTAATGCATGATACTCGACAAAAATGTAAGGCTTGACATCGCGCCTTATCAGGTTAGAAAACCGGCAAACGGATGTGACGGAAAGTCCACCCCGCGGTGGGAGCGGTGGAAGGTAAGGTGTCACGGTCTCTGTGACCATCGCCGTCTTCTATTAGATCTCACCGTCTGCGCGTTGTTTTTTGCTTCATCTATGCAGGAAGGACACGACCGAGGTCTCCGCTCGTGGAGGTAACCGCTGGCAACAAGTAACAATCGCGGAAAAAGGTCAGGGTGGTCCATCATCAAGGGCAAGGTGAGCAGCTGACGCTTTTGCATGGGGATGGTACGTCTTGACGCCTACTGTCTATTGATGCAGCCCCTCTTAACAGGGAGGAAACAATCAGCATCCCGGAGGAAGATCCATGGGCGAGTGACTGTTCAATAGATGACTGGGCACCAAGTGACGACGACGACGGAGAAGATCACCCTGTGGCAGGGAGCTAGCCGCACCCGGAAAGGAAGAAGTATAAGCAGCGCATTGAAACCCGCCACTCGATCATCGGAATTCTTTGGGCATTTAATAAAACGACGTCATCAATGGGATTGTCTAACGCGGGTTTGACCTTTGAGGATATTAATCGTAAGTGACTGGATTGTATTCGTAACTGACATGTCTTGAAAGTGACCTTTTCGACATTGCATACCAGGGATCGCATTGGAAACAGAGTGCAAGGGCCCATTCCTCCTCCCTGACGAGGGCGGCCTGGACGATGTACGCAACCAAAAAGGGTACATCAACCGACATTACCATGAAGCTTGCGGGCACACAACCAAAGAAGAGGAAACTTCGTGCAATGACGACCTCGTCAAGTCGGATGGGGGGAAACCTGCCAAGTTTTGGTTGAATCCAAAACTTGGCGGGGAGCATATACGCGACTGCGTAGTCGCCAAGTATCGGGACATCCCCGATTCCCGAATGGGTCATAGATTCCGTACTCAGACAAGAGACCTTTTCGCCTCCTCCGCAACATACCATTGCACCGAGTCCCTCCCCTCAATTGTCACCTGAGTTGAGTTCAACCGCCGCGCTTCCTCCCACGGTTTCGAACGTGGAGCGGCGAGTCATGGCAGCGCGCCCGCGCACAAGCTCTACCAAACCTGAAAAATGGGCTGCCTCGAGCGAAGCGGGTCCATCCCGCTCGTCAGACAGGCGGGTCCGTGGAAGGCGCTCGACGTGTAAGGAGGTCAAAAGCGTCTTTGATGTTTACGTCGCGGCACTCACTAAATACTATCGTTTGGGATAACAGTCATTTCGCGCGGCGCCTACGAGGACGGTGACGCCATGGACGACACAGCCCCCTAACTCATTTATGCCCCGTTCAAAAGCTGTGTTTTGCAGTCGGGGTGTGGTTCCATTTACTCTGAATCCTGCTATCGGATTCAAACTATTCATTTGCGTTATTGTTTTGAGTGAAGTTATGTGTTCTCATTTACTCTGAATCCTGCTATTGGATTCCAGTTTGTGTTATTGTGTCGAGCAAAAATATATTTTTGTTGCAATGCATTACCTTTTCTAGTGAAAGTTCATTTTGGTGTGTCTGGTTTACGCATACGCCGCATCCCAGGTGTAAATCTGCCCACGCATTCCATCAAGACGAAACCGTGCCTGCTCATGATCACCACGATAATCATTCATGACTATCATTATGCAAAAAAAATCTTTAAATGCCCTACCTCTCGGTGTCAGCATCCACCTGCCTCCACACTCCAATGATGAAGGAAAAACAACTTGCTTTTCGTGAGATCTGAGTGGAGAGAGAAAAGCGCTCCATGAAAACAGCAGACACGGGGACAGGGACTCGGGTCGGTTTTGGGATTTTCTGTATATTGTGCTGTTCTCAATTGGAAATTGACACTTTTGTGTAAAATGTCAATTCACTTATGAGAAATTTTCAAAAAAGATTTAAATAGCGAAAACCCTTGTCCCTCTGTCCTTTCATTTTTATCTACTATTCTTTGTCTTGAAAATAAAATAATAAAAAGATGCTTATACTACATCATTGGAGTGCAGACAGTGAATTCCCCAACATCTGGACGACCCGTGGACACCCTGTCTGGAGATTTGTGGCACCACCTTTCTCGCTACATCAACAACAGAGATCGTAAAAATCGCCGCTACGTGTGAGGAAAGAAAGACAGGGGTTTGAGAGGGCCACCACGCCGCGGAAGACGACACGGACGAACGACGACCTCCTCACAATAACCGCCAGATGACGGGATGATCAGCATTTGACCGCCGTTCTTTCAGCATGCGCGGAATAGAATCATGATCGGTCATCCAATCCACATGTAGAGCAACATGGCGTTACACCAATCCACATAAGTGCATCCTCGGTTTGCGTTTTCGTCTTTGATCTGCTTCAGCAAAACAAATATAGAAGGTTATTGGGCAATACATGTAATCTCTTAGTCGCCACTTGATCGCCAGTAATACAATCCTATGGGTCCCTCCTACTTATACCTTCTAACTACCATGACGCGGTTCTTCCAGAGCCTTCTAATGGTCATGTGACCATTACCTAATCCGCCCATTTACAAGCCAAGCCTCATTGACGCGTCGCAATCACCAACACCCCCACTCGATGCGTAATGCTTACATAAGTTGCCCATTTTTCAAATCGGGACAAATTACTCATCACGAGGACCCGTTCGCCGATTCAGCTCCTTCTCACAAGCTACTTTTCACCCATCGTCGTTGCCCACTCCAATGGCTCAATGCCACTCGCTCGTTTCGACCCAATGTCGTTCAAAACCACTTCTCCCACGCTCCCCGCACCCGTCCTCCAAGTTTCCAGCTATTCCGAGCTCTTTCCGTCGTCTCCGGACTACCTGCGACTTCCGCAAGTTTTCACACTTCATGACGACATTTCACCTTCAATCCGGGTCTCGCTGGGCTTCAATGTCGATAGGTTCGGGTTCGGTGATGCTGGCGGGATGCTGCTGTCGTCGTTGGGAGCTTGGATGCTCAATATTTGACGATGTTTGGTGAGTTTTTCGGTCGGGAGTGGTTTGGTGAATATGTCGGCGATATTTTCGTCCGTGGGGCAATGCTGAAGTTGAATCATTCCGTCCTTGATGCAGTCGCGAATGAAATGATGTCGAATGTCGATGTGCTTCCTTCGTTGTGAAGGACTGGCATTGTTGGCCAGCTCCTTGGCTCCAAAGTTGTCAATGTTCAGGATGGTGGGTTTTCCGGTTCTCTTTTCTTTCGGGGTCAATTCATTGATGATTCTTCTCAACCAAATGATCTCTTTTGCAGCGATGGCAGCTGCAACATATTCAGCTTCGACCGTGGAGAGCGCAACACAGGTTTGTTTCGCGCTTTTCCAGCTAACAGTTCCATTCGCCAATTGTAGGGCGAAGCCTGTTGTTGACTTTCGGTCTTTTCTATCTCCAGCCCAGTCTGCATCACAGTAGGCAACCAACTCCGAGTTCTTGCTTTCGTCGCGTCGATACACGAGCGAGTAGTCGGCGGTGCCTCTCAGGTACCGCATAATTCGTTTAACTGCAGTCCAGCAATCCTTTGTCGGTTTCTCAACGTGTCTCGCAACGATTCCAACAGCTGCTGCGATATCTGGCCTGGTGCACACAGCTGCATACATCAACGCACCAACTGCAGACCGATACTCTGTCTGCGATACCTCTGCGACTTCGTTCTCCCCCACTCCAATCGGTGAGTTTGGGAGCATTGGATTCGGAGCAACGCTGCAGGTGCTCATTTTGAACTTCTCCAACATTTTCTTCAAGTAGAGTTCTTGGCCAATCGTCGCTTCGCCCTTCTCCGGGTCGTACTCGATGCGTAGGCCAAGCAAATGGTGGATGCGGCCACCGTCGGTCATTTCGAACCGCTTTTTCAATTCTTGTTTCGTAAGTTCAAGCTCTGCCTCAGTGGGCGACGCTATCACGATGTCGTCAACGTAAACAGCGATAATAACGAGCTTTTCATCACTTTCCCCCACTCGTCGCACATACAGGCAGGCTTCGTCAATCACTCGAGTATACCCAAGATTCGTTCTCAGGTGTGTGTCAAGCGTGCGATTCCAGAGTAGTGGGGCTTGCTTCAAGCCATACA
>JADGKA010000833.1:0-13808 GCA_027604605.1 Borealophlyctis nickersoniae
GGCTGCGGGTGTGCCGGGGCGGGGATAGAACTGTGTGGGAGTGGTTAGGTTTAGGTTGATGTGGAAAATGGGTGAGGAGAAGGTGGTTTACCTGAGATATGTGCAAAACGGGAAACTTGTATTCCTCTAACAAGGCCAAAGTCTCTTCAAAATCCTCCGCGGTCTCCGTGGGGAACCCACATATCACGTCCGTGGCGATGGTCACACCGCCTTCGACATTATTTCTCAACACGTCCACGACCTTCTTAAACTCCTCGACTGTGTACATTCTCCGCATGTCGTTTAGCACCTTGTTTGAGCCTGCTTGGACGGGAACGTGTAGGAATGAGTATACGCGCGGGTGAGAGAGGATGCGGGCCATGTCATTGAGGTGGGCGAGAATGTAAGGAGGGTTGGTCATGCCGACGCGGAGCATGGCGGATTGGTTGGGGTGGGCGGTCATGGCCGCTATGATGCCGTCCAGGAGTTCGACGATTGTGACACCTAGGATCGACAATTAGATATGCACATGAAGGAACAAAAAGACAGGATCTTAGCATATTCTCATCCATACCAATGTCGTGACCGTACGCCCCAGTGTCCTCGGAGGTCAACCAAATTTCGACCACGCCCTCGTCCAACACTGATTCGACACGGGAGATGATTTCTTTGGGGTGGTAGCTACCAAGATCGCCTCTCGCATGTTTGGTCTGTTGAAGGAAGGTAGAATCAGAGTCTGTCCGGTATGGAAAGACATTCTCAAACTGCGCTGTACCTACCTTGCAGTAAGTGCATTGATTCAAGCATCTGGCAACAAGCGAGAGGGAAAGAACCCGATGAGCTTCAAGGTGACCGTATGCAATCCACATGCAATCAAAGAAGTGAAAAGCGAGACATACCCAGTATTAATGGGAATAATTTCAATGTACGGATTCCGTCTCACTTTTGGTAAATCCAGCGGCGCGCCACCCGCCTTCCTCTTCACCCCATCTTCGCTCCACTCCTTCGCCTCCCGCATCATCCTCACTTTATTCCCCTTCAGCGTCTCCTCGACCACCGTTACCACCTGATCAATCTGCTGCACCCCAATCACGCTCAAATCCGCCCACTCTGCACCCTTCGGACTGGCCTGTGGTACGCAACCGGCCACAACGACTTTCTTGCCATTCTCTTTTCCCTTTTTAATGTCGTTGACGAACGTTTGCTCGCTGGGCCCTTTCACTGTGCAGGAATTGAGTAACCATAGGTCGGCGTCGTTCTTTTTGGAGTCTTCTAATAGGACTTGGTAGCCTGAGGCGGCTAATAGGCCGGCCATATATTCGCCGTCAGAATTGTTGTGACCGCAGCCCCAGGTTTTGACAAAGACGGATGCGCGGCCGGGGAGAAAATGGGAAGGGTCGGTACTTTCATTGTTGCAGTTTTCCTTGTCCTGTGTGGGGTCGCTGGCACTTTGGCCGCGCCTTCTAAAGGCCTTTACGGCGACTGAGCGCAGGGAGGATCTCGTGTAAGCAGCGGCTGGGTCTTGCTCTACGGATATTTCCTCTATATCTTGTATTTGTTCGTTGCCGCTGCATTGTGTTGTTGTTGAAGCAGGCCCTTCTGGCACTTTGGGTGTCATTTTGTCGACTTTCACACAAATTCAGAACAGCTGCAAAGCAGGACCCAAGCACAGGAAATTGATTAAAAGAGATCACGTGACTTGATGCTTGGCGCGTGGTCTTTGTCCTCAGTGCACTGGCCCCCGTTGGGGCCCCCTTCCTCTTCTGAACTTCGTCGTTCCTCGGTCGGTTGGTCAAATTGAAATGGCCTCTCTGCAAGTCGACGCAGAAAGCTCGCGCTTCTTGGACACTCCCTCGGCCGCCGACGATAACATACCCCTTCTCCCCACACCCGTATCAACACCGCTCACCCCAATTCCCTCTGCAACCCCTCCCAATGTCAGGCAAGACCCGCCTTCTCAACACCCAAAGAATGCTCCAGGCGCGGCGTGGGAGTACTGGATGGACCGAGGATGGGTGTGGGGCTTCTGGGCTGGCGTGGGCGCCATAGTTGTAGCAATATTTAGCAGACTATTGAGTGGGCAAGGTGCGTTTCGTGGTCTCTTAATCTTCTTTGCGTGTTTTTTTAAGGGCTCTATCTCCACAGGCACCTTGTTCTCCTCACCGGCTTGCGAGAGCGCTCTCTCTCATGGCAGATGGCAGCCCGGACCACCCCCACGTTACATTCCCGACTCGTGTTATCTGTATCCTTACACCAAGAAGGAATCATTGCAGTGCCTCGCCTCGTCGCGCGTCGTCTTTATTGGTGATTCTACGGCACGCGACGTATACAATTCCTTAAAGACGCGCTTGGTTCCGGGCGCCTCCACCGCCGGTGAAAAACACGCCGATTTACAGTTCGATGCGCCGTCAGACGTACGGCTGGAATTCTTTTGGGACCCCTTTCTGAATAGGACCACAGTCCACGACATGGAGATCACCAATGGTGGTAAAACGACCTCAAACGCTAAGAACCGCAACGCGTTAATGGTGTATTCAGCTGGGTACTGGTTCATGAAATACAGTACGGATAGGTCGGGTGGGTTGAACTTGTTCAAACGGAATTTGGACATGATTTTGGATGGAATCGGGAAAGCTGGACACGGAGATCCTGTCGCCGATGAAACGTTGATCCGACCCATCAATCCACTTGTGGCTGAAAAATTGGATAAATCACGTCGAAAGTCAATGACAATGGACAGAGTCAACGCGTATAACCTGCATCTTCGTAGGGCTCTGGGCACCCCGCGTAGTCCAGAGGATGTTCATGTGCCTGAATATGTGTATCGGCTGTATGAGGCTGCTGCGGTCGAGGGAAAGACAAAGGATGGATTTCACTACGATGCAAATGTGCTTGCAAGCGAGGTGGACTTGGTGCTAAACAGACATTGCAATCGGAAACTCTTTAGAGGGCCCTCAGCACCCGGGAAGGCGACGTGTTGTGTTATTGAGGGCTGGCCGGATTGGAAGCAGTTCGCATTCTTGGGTGTTTTGGCGTTTTTCGGACCCCTAGCCTGGTGGTGTAGGATGGGAATGAAACGTTGGGGAGATGATAGCGGTATGCAAATACGGATCCAGCATTACCCTTCCACGCGTTCACGACATTTATGGGTACACTGCTTCCAGGAAAACAATCTGCCTCATTGACATCCCGGCTGCTCCCATCCGAAACAAACACTCTTTTGTTGTCCAAGCTGTGGATCACCCTCGTCTACATTTTTGCAGCTGACCGCACTTTCATATTCCCGCGCATCAACAAGCAATTCACCACCTTTCAGTTCACGATTCTGACTCTCGCCTACATCATCGCGGGTCTTCTCACCCTCCGTCGCCAAAAAGACACCGCATTCCTCAACCGCCACCAGACGGACGAGTGGAAAGGCTGGATGCAGCTCGCCATCTTGGTATACCACTACACGGGCGCCAGCAAAGTAGCAGTCATTTACAACGCGATTCGGGTTTTGGTCGCAAGTTACCTGTTTATGACAGGGTACGGCCATTTCACCTTCTTTTACCTGAAATCCGATTTCAGCTTCATCCGTGTCGCGCGTGTGTTGGTGCGATTGAACCTCCTGAGCATCGCGATGGCATGCGTGACCGGCCGCGACGCCCTGTTTTACTACTTTGGACCTTTGGTGTCATTTTGGTTTTTGGTCGTGTACGTCACGATGGCTGTTGGGCACACGCGGAACGCGTCGACACCCTTCCTCCTCGCCAAACTGGCCGTTTCGGCGTTATGTTGCAGCATATTCATCAACTACCCACCCATCATCCGAACCATCTGGGGAGTACTGGCTTCCACCTTGAACGTGAATTGGGACGTTCACGAATCGACATTCCGCCTCGCGTTGGACCAATGGATTGTCTACGCGGGGATGCTGACGGCCCTTTTTGCCCTGAAACTCAACAAGGGCGTCATATTATCTTCGATCCAATCCGACCCGTCGGCATGGTCCACGTTCAAACGCCGCGCCATCCTCGTTTCTGGAGTCACATTGGTAGCCTACGCACTCTTTGAATCTTCATTTTCCGAGAACAAGTTTGCGTACAACAAGTGGCACGCTTACGTGTCGGTACCAGCCGTGGTAGCGTTCACGGTCCTCCGCAACGCTACGGCCGGGTTACGAGCCACGACGTCGCGGTTTTGGTGCTGGGTTGGCGCGTTCTCGTTGGAGACTTTCTTGCTGCAGTACCATATTTGGCTTGGGGTGGATACCAAGGGGTTGTTGGTCGTGTGGCCGGGCGGCGGGTGGTGGGGAAATTTTGTGGTTGCCAGCGTGGTGTTTTTCGCTGCGAGCGAGGTGATGGGGGATGTGACGGGGAGGTTGGTGGAGTGGGTGGTGGGGAAGGATAAGAAGTGGGCTGTTTGGAGAGTGCTTGGATGGTGGGTCGTATTGATTGTGTGGAATTTGGTTTGATGAGTGGAGTGGTTTGTGGGCTAGATAGTATAGCCGCTGTGTAAATATATTTGATTATTTTCGACTTATCCTGCACTTTGCTTTATCCGGCTCACTCCAGTAAAACTGCCTACTCAACAACGCAACTAGAAGACGGCACCGCCAGGGTGCTCGCAGACTTTCCTTGTGCGTTCTGGGCTTGGGCGATGCAACTGCCGCCGACCTCTGCAGTCATCCCTTTCCCGTCATCGTCTCCCACCCAACCACCTCCGAACCGTTACCCACGTCATCCTTCCTCTTCTTCCTCTGATCGTGCTCTTTCTCAGCCAGCGACAACGGCGACTCCCTCATCAAACGCTTGAAGCCAGTCAAGACGACATCGGCACGAGGTGTCCCCCTGGGCTCGTGATCGTCCCAGTTCATGTTGGAGCACTTGGTTAAGGAAGATGGGACGTCCGCCTCCTCTTTGTCGGTGTTGGTGATCGCAATCAATGCTGCCGCTGCCGAAGGTGGGTTGGGAGTCTCCAATTCCATTGGACTTGATTCCTGGTCGTCCCAGTGTCCAAAGAACGCGGTCAATGTGGATGAGCTGTCTGGTTCCCTATCGTGCTCCGTGTCTGCATTGGTAATATTGGCCGTTACCGGTTCCAAAGCTTCCAATTCAAAAATGGGAGCATTTGTCGGCGTTTTTTCCAAAGACGTTTCCTCTGCTGCCGCTGGAATCGCGACTTCACCACCGTCTACCTCTGCGACCCGTTCACCTTCCTCCTTCTGTCCAACTGCATCATGCAACGGACACGTTTCAATCTCCGGTACACTCGTCTTGGCCATGATCTCATCATAGGGAGACAACGTCCTCCCACAGATAGCAGCAAGCGCCACAAGAGAATCCCAATCCTCCGCAGACCATGGCGCCTGAAACAGCGGAACTCCACCATCACCCTCCACAATCGTTACCTCTTCTTCTTCCTCTTCTTCGAATTCTGGGTCCATACTATCAAACCACTCCAGGAACTTTGTCTGCAAGCTCTCCGGGATGGCCAGGATGGGGTTTCTCGCTTTGTCCCGTGACACCGCAACACAGAGGGCAGCTTGAACGGGACCTAGGGTGTTCAGGTGCCATTGTTTGACGGCGGCGTTAAGGCGTTTTCGAATGACGGGTAAGAAATTCCGGCGTTGGCCGGGCCGGGCTTGGTCGACGAGTTTTTTCCAGGATGTGGAGCGTTCAGAGGCGTAGTTGGGCTGGGCTGGCTCTGTCTTCATCACCCACTCATGATCAGCATTTTTGCTACCGCCCTCATCAGCGTTGGTCGCTGCCACCTCATAAGCATTGGTCGCTACCGTCTCATGAGTATTGGTCGATACCGCCAGATGATTTTCCAATTCGACCACGCGTGCCCGCAACGTTGCAATCTCCTCCTGCGCATCGGCAAGTTGCTCCATCACCACGCCTATTTCCGCTTTTTGGGATTTGATTTTGTTCGGACGAGTTGGACGCGTCCGTGTGGTGCCCATGCGCCCAATCCAGCAGGTCACGTGGTCCGTCTTACCGGTAGGTATCCAAGTCAACCGATAATCAAAGTCAGTTGTAAGCGAGAAAGTTCTCTTTTTTCTAGTGGTGGGTTCGTTCCCCCACCACACCCTTTTTTTTGCCCCTTTGACACCAATTCAATCTCGTTGTACTTACACTCAAATGGATGTCAACCACTTCCCACAGAGCCCTCTTCAAATAACAACAGAACCGGAAAACACCCCCCGACAGCAACAGGACTCCCCTCCCTCTTCCGTCGCCTCAATTTCCCCTGTCCAGTCTGACCCCACTTTCAACCTCGAGAACGTTCCACCCAACATTGAAACAGCAGCCACACGCAGATATGACCCGGAAGCTGGCACGAGTCGCAGAAGCTCAGACGACCCCCTCCTCCTCCGAAACTCAATCAAGGATCCCGCGCACCTGACGCAATTAAGACGGCGCGGGAAACAGGGGAAAAAGATATCGGAGTTCTATGAGAGGCAGAATGAGCATATTAAAGAGCTGTTGAGTGAGCCGGGGGAAGTGGATGCTGGTGAGGAGGCGAGGTTGTTGAAGGTGGGTTTGTTTGTCCCTGGACCCACGTCCAAAAGCCGAAAAACTCACCCATCCTTCCTTTTTCAGCTCAAAATAGCGATCTGGGGATCATTCGGCGCAAACGTTCTCCTCTTTGCCCTCCAACTCACCGCTGCGATCCTCTCCGGCTCTCTCGCCTTGTTTGCGACGACCGCTGACGCGTTCATGGATTTGATGTCGTCCAGCGTGCTCGTTTACACGGGCCGTGCCGCGCTGAGACAGGATTTTGTGCGGTACCCGACGGGAAAGAAGCGGATGGAGACAGCGGGGATCATTGTTTTTGCTACTTTGATGGCTACGTTGTCCATTCAGTTGATTGTAAGTGTGGGCGTGTTTTCGCCTTTGGTTTGCGCAGTTGGTCCGAAGCTCATAAATGTTTTTAGACTGAAGCTGTGCGTGCGCTCTTGTCCAAACACCACGAGGTCGACACAGACTACGTCAGTATCGGATGCGTAGTAGTAGCACTTGGTAAATGCTTTCCCGTTGATCAGATATTTGTACGCGCTCGACATGACCTTCCGTTTGTTTTGCAGCGGTTAAATTGGCACTCTATTTCTACTGCATCGCATTGAAACAATACCCAACCGCCCGCATTTTCGCCCAAGATCACCGTAATGACGTTGTGTTCAACTCGATGGGTTTGACCTTTTCCATTATTGGCGCCAAAGTGCTGTGGTGGATCGACCCAGCGGGTGCCCTGCTTATTGCGGTGTTGATTTTGAGGTCATGGGGAATTACCGCATACGGTAACGTTCCTCGCTTTTTCTGGAATTTGAGTTCTATCGTAGGTGCTGTTACTCAACTCACTCCTTGCCACCTCAGAACACATCCAATACATCATTGGCAAAACCGCCGACCCCGCTATCCTCCAACGCCTCACCTACATCTCCATGACGCACGACCCGCGCATCCTTCAAGTCGACACCTGCCGAGCCTACCACGCTGGCGAACACTTCTTTGTCGAGGTGGACATTGTCCTGCCACCCGAAATGACCGTCAAGGAGTCTCACGATATTGCCGAAGCGTTGCAGATTAAATTGGAGAGCTTGCAGAACGTGGAACGGGCGTTTGTCCACATTGATTACGAGACGGATCACAGGCCGGAGCACAGGAGGTATTCTGATTGAGCGAAGTCGGGCGGTGGCTTTTTGAGGCCGGCTCTTTGTACATTTTGAAGGCCCAGGAGAGAGATTTATCGTATTTGGGTGGATTGACTACTTATTGGCGTTTTGAAGGATACCAGAACCCGGAGGAAAATATCAAAAATAATAACGGGATCTAGCTTTATATTGTTACTATGAGATATCTGATGCTGTGAAAAAAAATAAACGCCAGTGATTTTTGATTTTTGATATTGCATGGCAAGATCACATTGATAGAAACTGAAAGTCTTTCCGCACTCTCCGTCTCTCTTTGAAGCAAATAGACGCGCTAACCACTTCAATGGCGATGCACAAAAATGTTGGTTTGGGAAAAAAGAGCCGAACCCGCACCTCGCCTGTGTATCCCATTCGTGGGAGCAGGCCTGCCTTAAACCAAACAAGGACGTAAACAGCCTGGTTGCCGGGAACACTCCCCACCACCGACCAGCCCTTGATGTTCGATTTTACAACAAAAGATTGAATGAAACGACCTTAAAACCGTGATCCACGTCCAAGCTGGCGGCGTCGGTTAGACGCCAACGCAGAATGCTGCTGGTTTGGATACCTTCCTGATTACATCAGCCGTAACCGAGCACCATGCCATGCACCACTTCCAACGTTCAAGATTCGCCATTTGCACACCCTCCATTGACCGCACCACAATGCGACTTCCACAACCATCCCTGCCTCTCCTCCCCGTCGTCCTCCTCATAACCTTTCTCTCCACCCTCGTCCCAGTCACCTCGGCCTTCAGCGCATTTGGCATCCACATTCGGGCGGGTGGGCGAGAATGCTTTTACGAAAAGTTGGGGCGGAACGACCGGTTGGATTTGTCGTTTGAAGTCAGCCAGGGCGGGAATATGGATATCGATTTCTGGGTACTACTATTATACATCCTATCTTTTACGTCTTCCTTCTGTCTCACGTCTTGTATGCCTGACGTACCCCCGTTTTAATACAGATAACCTCCCCAAACGACAAAATTTTGTACTCTGTCAACAAACAATCCACGACGTCTTTTGGTTTCAACGCGGATCAGGAAGGAATCTACACGTACTGTTTCGGCAACACCATGTCGACCATGTCGGATAAGACTGTGTCATTTATCGTGCAGGGGCCGGATGAACGGGCGAGGCTGGAGGAGAAGATGGTGATGAGTGATGATGGTGGGTTTTTGCTGTTTGTTTTTGAAAGGGGGAGGTGTGAAAACGGGTGCTGATTAGGTTTTCTGTTTGGGAGTGCAGATAGTCAGGAAGGGTTGGAGAAGGAGATTGAAGCGCTTGCGAATGGGTTGGAGGCGATGAATGATGAGCAGGCGTATATGATGCGGAGGGAGGAGGCGCATCGGAGAAGTATGTGCCGTGTTTTCTTGTCGTGTATTGGGTGGAGGTGTCGCGTTTGGGCAATTGAAACCAATGCACGTGTTTATTCGCACCATACGCAGCTGCCGAGAGCACCAACAGACGGGTTTTGTGGTGGTCACTTTTTGAGGCGGTTATGTTGGTTGGTGTGGTTAGATTCCAAGTTTCATATTTGAAAAGGTAGGAGGACTCTTCTTGTTGTTTTACATCAGTTCTTTTGGGTGCAGCTCACGTTACATTTGGTTTTTCAGATTTTTCGAGGTGAAGCGACTTGTGTAAAGGGATGCTTGTTAATAGGAAAGTGTATGAACTTCACGAAACGGACGTTTCGTTGGTGTTGTTGCCATATTACTCCTGTTAGGTAAACTGTTCACTTTGTCGTTGAGAAAAGCAACGCCCGCAGACAGAAGCGGTATGGCCAGTGGTGGGTGCGGGTATCCAGAGATTTCATTCCAATTTGGGTGATTATCGGGTTGCCGTGTCCGACTCAGCGGGTGCTTGTGCTGGATCCCACCGGCCGCAACGTCATTGCGCAAGAAGGAAGCTTGGGAAAGTCCTCGACCCCAAACGCGCGGAAACGTAAAAGGAAACTTTGTTCTCCTCACTTCCATTTGCACCAAAACCAAAAAACCTGCAACTCATTGAACTGCAAGGTCAACAAACACCGACCCCACGCCAGAGATCACTTTCTCACGCTTCACCCGCATCCGCAACACCCAACCACCGTCGTTTTCAATTCCGGCACCTAACGCACAGCAGAAAGGTAATCATCGCGCCAATTCTGATGACTGTCCTGCACGACCCTGGACCAGCCTGCCGCTGCTCGGAAAAGAAGGGGCGCGAGTCAAAGCGAACGTTGCACTATCAGTTATCAGTTCGAAAAAAACGTTTCGTAAAAGACTAAAATATGCGTTTGGAATTGTCACTTTCTTCCAGACTCCGTCACTCCAGAGCAAGCAAAGCATAAACCGCACCGCACAGACACACCACACGTTTTTTTCCTCCGAAGGGTTTATATAAGGTAAAGCGCGGAAGACGGGGTTTCGTCGCAAGAGTTTTCAAACCACCAGTCTATGTATTTGTTGTTGTCCGTTGAGGCCTCTTTGTTTATTTGAATCCGAAGAAAAAAGAACCACATATCCTATTCGCGTAAAAAGCAAACATGCTGGGACTGGGAAAATTTGGGTCATGGATGAAGGCCCACCTACATTGTAAACAAAAAAGAGAAGCCAATTATCGGACTATCTTTTTTTTCACCTCCCACCTCACCAAACACTTTCTCCTTTCTTCCTTTCTTTCTTTAAAACATTATAGTGAAAAAGAAAACAATGGCAGCAACTGGAAACACCGCGCCGGACGCGGACCCCGACACTCCCGTCTCGCCAGCAACAAAAGGCCGCTTGATTGTCGTGTCCAACCGTCTTCCGATAACGATTTCAAAGAATGAAGCCGGGTGGAAGTATGCGATGAGTTCGGGTGGGCTTGTGTCGGCGTTGTCGGGGTTGAAGAAAGAGATGTCCTTTACTTGGATTGGGTGGCCTGGTGAGTGGATGGGTGTCGCTTATGTGCCGTGATGTGCATTTGGGTTGTGGATGGTGCTATCTGACGGGAAGCATGTCGTTGACATTTCACATTTCATATGCAGGATTGGACATTCCGGAGGATGAACGAGAGAAGGTCAAAAGCGATTTGCTGGAGCAACATTCTTGTGCGCCAGTTTTCATCAGCGATGAAATTGCCGATGGTCATTACAACGGATTCTCAAACAGGTTCGGCCATACGCGCCGTTTTTTGCCTTGATGTCTTCATTATTCATGTCCGTTGACGTCGTCACTTATCCTCGCCAGTATCCTGTGGCCGCTCTTCCACTACCACCCTGGAGAAATCAATTTCAACGAGGAGCACTGGGAGGCTTACAAAACCGCCAACGTCGCCTTTGCCGATGCAGTTGCGGAACTTGTTGAAGATGGTGATATCATTTGGGTGCAGGACTACCACCTTATGCTATTACCCTCTATGCTGAGAGAGCGGTTGAACAAGAGGGGGACGGATGCCAAGATTGGATTTTTCTTGCACACCCCGTTCCCGTCTAGTGAAATCTACAGGTATGTCGTGGCAGGACATTTTGCGGGGTTGTATCACACTTAGCTGACCTTCATGTCCATTTTCCCAGGATCTTGCCCGTACGCAAACAGGTGCTTTTGGGAGTGCTAAGTTGTGATTTGATCGGCTTCCATACATACGATTACGCTCGCCACTTTTTGAGTTCGTGTACGCGCATCCTCGGATTGCATACAATGCCCAATGGCGTCGAGTTTGAAGGCCACCAAGTGCACGTCGGGACGTTCCCCATCGGTATCGATCCCGTAAAGTTCACTGAGGTCCGTCAGTTGCATTTCTTTTGGGTGCACCTTATGATTCCATAGCCTGACAAAGACTATCCTCCGTCATTCATCAGGGACTCAACTCGGAACGCATTCAAAAACGTATTGCGGCGTTAGAGGAAAAGTTCAAGGGCATGAAACTGATCGTCGGAGTGGATCGATTGGACTATATCAAGGGTGTTCCTCAAAAGCTGCATGCGCTCGAGCTGTTCCTTTCAAAACATCCGGAGTGGATTGAAAAGGTGCGCTTTGGAAGTGTTGCCGCGGTGCCAGCAGCGTGCTGACTTTGCAACTCCTTGGCAGGTTGTACTAGTACAAGTAGCCGTTCCATCGCGACAGGACGTCGAAGAATACCAACATTTGCAACATGTCGTTAACGAGCTCGTCGGACGCATTAACGGACGTTTTGGAACAGTCGAATACACTCCAATTCACTTTATGCACAAATCTGTCAACTTTGACGAGTTGGTGGCGTTGTATGCTGTCGCGGATGCGTGTCTGATCACGTCTACGAGGGATGGAATGAACTTGGTATGTTTCTTAATCGCTGGATTCGTGATTTTTGTTTGAGGGAATGGTACTGACGGTATTCTATCCGGCAGGTGTCATACGAGTACATTGTCTCGCAACAAAAGAAGCACGGTGCTTTGATTTTGAGCGAGTTTGCGGGTGCTGCGCAGTCATTAAATGGTACTTGTCGCTTTGCAGTCACACTTTTGAAGGCTCCTCCGATGCCGAGTGTAGAAATGTTCATCTAACCCCCATCCTTATTTTCAGGCTCCATCATCGTCAACCCTTGGAACACGGAAGACATTGCTCAAGCTATTTATGACGCTGTGACAATGACAGAAGCCACAAGGGAAGCGAATCATCAGAAGCTGTATCGATACGTCACAAAGTATACAGCTGCGTATTGGGGTTTAACGTTTGTGAAGGAATTGCAGGTATAAGGTTTCTGCCACAGTGTTGCAGCTGGGGAGATATGCCGCTGACTGTATCGTTCATGTTTATTAGCGCGTGACCGAAGAGTTCAACCCGAAGGGATTACCGAAATTGTCTGTCGACAAGGTTTTGGGCGACTTTTCCAAAGCTCAAAAGAAGAAGGTGCGGTATGAGCCGAAAGTTCCCGTCATGCGGATGACATCACTGACATTATATTGGCTGCTTTAGGTTATTCTGTTGGACTACGACGGAACGCTCCCAACGTCGCATAAGAGCCCAATCCGATATGTTGAGCCGTCCAGCGCAATTCTGAACAAGCTAAAGCAGCTAACCTCGTTGCCAAACACCTACGTATATATTCTCTCTGGACGATCACGGACCCATCTCGACCGGTGGTTTAAGGACGCAGGCGTCGGGCTCTCCGCCGAGCACGGATGTTTTTACCGCCACCCTCCTGGTCTGATAGACGAGATCACTCCACCGGACGCCGCCAACAAACCCGCCGAAAATGGAGAGGGAGCCGCACCCGCGTCCACGGCAGACACGGAAATCTTCCGTCGTAAAACCAACGACGGATGGATTGCACTTGTTGACCAAGTGGATTCCTCGTGGCGCGAAACGATCCTCCCGCTGTTCCAACATTACACCGAACGGACTCCTGGCAGTTTTATCGAAGAGAAGGAAATCAATTTGACCTGGCATTACAACAGCGCCGACCCGGAGTTTGGGGCGTGGCAGGCTGCGGAATTGCAGGTTAACTTGGAGAAAATTCTGAGTCATTTGGCGGTGTCGGTAAGTCATCTTCTGTTGTATTATTACGCCACGTCCATTTTGTATTTCGATGGTCCTAAATAACCTGTCCTCCACCACAGATCATCCTGGGCAACAAAACGCTCGAACTCCGCCCCTCGACAGTCGACAAGGGCACCGCTGCCCGCGCGATTCTCAAAGACCTCAACTTCCCCGACGAGTGCGACTTTGTGCTATGCATTGGCGACGGCAAAACCGACGAAGTCGTCTTCCAGTACCTCAACCACGAGACGGAGAACGCCATCACGTCCACCGTCGGCAAAAAACAGACGGAAGCCAAATTCTATTTGGATACTGTTGAGGAGGTTGAGGGGGTTATTGGCAGGATTGCGGGGATGTGAGTGTGGGGTGATGTGTTATGCCCGGCATTTCCTTTTTGGAAGGAGGGGTGAGAGATGGGAGTTATAGCATGGGGTGGGGGATGACGGATATACCATTCTTCCTTTCTTATTTGCAACATCACCTAAACAATACAAGCGTCCTTGCAAATCGTTCCCTACAAGAATTTGTTTATTTGAATCCTTTTCCTCAAATGTTCATGAATTCAGGTCGATATGCATTGGAATGGCGCCACAGACACGACGAGAAGGGGCCTTTTCTTTTGTTTCCTTCTGGATTCCCACCCCTGAACGTGCCGTTTTTTTGGGG
>JADGKA010000834.1:0-13805 GCA_027604605.1 Borealophlyctis nickersoniae
ACCTATGCCCGCCATGACCGAATCAGGGGTGTTACCCAACTTCCACGGTCTTAATCTAAAATTCTCAGCGACATGTAAAAGACTATCCACACGACACTGCTGGACGACTCCAATACGTTTGTACCTGATAATAAGACACATTTGTATGCCAGTCCACGGAAATGAGGGGGAAGGTCCCACTTCCAACGGTTCGTTACCATCCCTAATACCCCGCCTCCCATGCATTTCGCGATTTTTTTTGGTCCTATTGACAGTAGGGGGGCAATCATACGCGACAGGTGCCAAAGCAAAATAAGGAAAAAATGAAAAAACCGTCGACGAAGCAGGCAAGGCGGCGGATACCGAACGGCGCACACATTGCGGTGAAAGGTTGAGGTACGGGTCCACGAAATGCCAAACCAGTCGTTTTTCCAAGCTACATGGATGTTGCCCCAAAGTTCGACCACCTCATGGGGGACGAAACAAACGCTCAAAAAAGAAAGGGAACGGACAAAAAAATAAGGGATAAAGGACAACTGAATGACCTGCACACGGCCATGAACCGCGTGGAAATATCAATGTTGTGAAGAGGCGAACCAAATGACTGTTAACTACCTCTAGCACGCAATATGACAACGGTTGCCGCTCTGTAGGAACGATGTGCCAAATAAGCTTGAAAGGTGGCCAATATCAAGCGGTTGGCAAAGAGAGCGTAAACAAGTACCACCAAACCCCGAGAGCAGCAGATTTTGGTTCGGGGCGTGCTCTGAATCTTCGACTCTTAAATATCATCTTTTTTACTTTCTCCGGTCATGTATGTTCGCGAGCTCACCGAACAACGCGAACGGACAAAGGGGTCAGAGACCAAGTGCAAAAAGTTTTGAAATGGAGCGATGTAGTGGTATCAATGTATTCGAAAACGGTAACAAACTGCGCGCGCGGGGTGAGTAAACCTGTATACCACGGGCTAAGGGGCGTATCACGGTGCCCTTGATCTTCCGCCCCTCGCAAATACACTTTTTTCCCTGCCCAATCGGATGGTAGAGTTCAATAAGGGAACCCCGAAAAACAGTTAAGATGGCTCGCGCAGTCCCCCCATGAGGCCTCGCCGGTGGTCCCGCACAATGCGTCAAGTGCTAGTATGCCAGTATCTGTGGCGTCCAACAACGGAACCGACAGGAGAAAAGAGAGACGACGTTTCCTGATGGCGACTCGGGCGTGCCTCCATGGTATAAGCGCTAAATACCAACAGCGTCTGTGGTATAATTGCTGGATAGCCACGGCACCCCAAAAAAAGGAGGTCCCTACGAGGAGCGCAACTCATCGTTGGTACTGTCTGATACGCGAAGGGTTGTTTAGATGGACAGCTTCTGCTGAAAGTGTCCAATCATGCATTTGGACAGCGAGCGGAATAGCTAACGTAGAAAGCGACCACGCGCGCAGTACCACAACCGAACCTGCCCAGAAGGAACCCATATATGGTGCCGTGACTGGGACGTGCTAAACATAACACCAAAATGGAGTAAAAGGGGCGTGTCAAGCCCGCGCCCGGACCTCCATGCGCAAGACGTTGGTGTATAACCTTTTTTTCCTCTCCCGATCAAATTGTACAGCCTCTCGTCTGTGGACCGATGAAAAAAAATGGAACTGGATGTGCTCTAATGTTGACCAGGCGGTGGACTCGCCCAATCTGTTAGTTATGTCATTTCATTTCAGGGGACGATCACTTGCGATGCTTCAACAACAAAAAAAGGGGAGGGAGGGCAATAGCGACAACCATGCCATGGAATCGCATCGCGCACTGGTCATTTCAATCAAGTGCAGGACATTAGAAATCAGCTGGCTTATGAATTATGGCAACGAGCGTGGTCATTCTAAACTGACAGTGTTGATTCCAATTGTCCCACATCGTGAAAGAAAAACCATTGCCCTGCTGCTGGGCACGCCGTTGCATTCGAGAGTTGAGCCAGTGGTTGATGGGTCTCACTGATCACTCAAACATACATCCGAGCTAATCACAATCGGAATTGAACAACCCTGTGGTAGAAGTACGGGTTGAATGACAAACTTAACAATCCAGAAATGGAGGATCGCGCACGCAATGCTTGAGAGCGAAATCCGAAAAGCGGAGTAGAGCAAAGCACCGGGAGCACCACCGGTCCTGCGCGGTATGCCCTTCCCGGCACTCTTTTTGCTTCCAGCCGGATAATCCGTATGTCTACCGTGTCTACCAGCAGCAACACTAAAAACCAAAAAAAGAAAACGGTAATTGGAAGAATGGGAGCGATCAAACAGGGGTGGAACCACATTGCTCTCCCAGGACCGAACCATATCATTCAAATGGGCCCGGGTAAATGGGGGAAGTCAAATGAAGGGCACACATGGCTTCTGTCCACAGGGTAGCGCTGCGGCTGCCAGACATGAAATACTAGTTGTCGTACGGGTTCCCAAACCCCCAAAACGTCTTTTCGGCAATCCAAAGGGTCACCCCAATATCCGACCAACGTAGCACGAAACAAACACTTGGACAATGACGACCTCAAACCCAGATGGGACAAAGAGATTGAACAAATACCAACCAAATGGCGGAGACTGCAATCAACCAACGTCGTGCTATCAATGCTCTTGACTAGCTGCCAAATAATTGAGACCAACCTCCAGCACGCGGAATGACAACGGTTGGCATACTCCGCGAACCATGTGCCAAATAAAGATAATCTTTTTCGCCTTCCCCAGCTGCGGACTCCCCCGCCACGACTGAATGAGCAAAAGGGTGAACTGACAAAAAGGGCAACGGGCGCACGGAAAAAAGGGGTACCATAACACAGAGAGCGTATGAAGAGGGATCTTTGAAATCTCCCAAAGTGGTAGTAGCGATGGGAATGGGAGGGGATCTAAATGGCTACAAGCGACTCCGCGCACTGTATGTAACGCCCCACCGAAACTTTATATACAACTGGGTATGGTGGACTGATGTCGTGCAACGGTATGTACTAACCGCTCAATCAGGGCGTAAAACCGGGGTCTCAAGGACGCCTTCGTTATCTCCATTTTTTCAATCGAGATTGACCTTTTTTCCCGCTCCCGATTGAGTGGTACTGCTCCTCGTCTATGGGTCCAACCCATGAAAGCAAAAAAAGGTAGATACCCCGTCCTAAATCATGATATTGACCAGGCAGCGGACTTGCCATGTATCAAATATGTTCATCTCATTTCCTGATGCTAAGTACCGCTGTGTTGAACAAGTAACTCCAGTCATTGTCGGCGGTCAGCCAGTCCCGTTGAAAATGTAAGTAGCGGGCTGGAAAACAAAGATGACGAAACAAAAACAAGAAAACCTTATTCCCCCTCGATGAGGATCAGGGGACTGATAGAACCGCCGCTCGTCTTTTACCTGATGAATCTTGTTGCGTGGGTGACCTTGACCACCACGTAATGACATTTCCAGTTCGGAAAAGAGACGTAATTGAGGAGGTTGCCAGTTCTGGAAACGTCAGCGGTGGCCGTCTTCGGTTTGACGCGCTCAATCACTTGGGGTCGATCACTGTAACTTTTAACAGTCCACCTTTTTTGTCCAACTGTTTGATGTTATCTGTGGCCAATGAACGAAACGAGAGAACCAACCTAATGAAGCTACCCGATGACCATGACCATGCAACGAGCCCTTCACATGGATCATTTGGGAAGGCGAAATTTCGTGAAATGCGTCTAACCTCATATCAGTGATGCAACATGAACGGACCATAGAGATTTTTTTTTCGTGGCCGCAAAAAAATTACGGTAACAACCCACCGGGTGTGGGTAGAACCGACCCGTCATCTCTCACGGCGAACAGGTTTTAGTTGATCGTGGCCCTATTGCGCAGCAGCAAGCGGAAATTATAGCCACAACGCATTGGGTGCGCTGGTCCGTTGTGTGAGAACAACTGCGGGTGCATTGACGAATTGAGGTTGTAGTGTGGACCAAAGGGTCAGAGGGGGAGCGGGCGCTATGCCCACTCTGACCATTAAAAGCATTCCCATGAGCGCTTTGTTGGCCCGAGTCCGTCACATGGCTCTTTTCACGTTGAAACCGACATGAGCGATGCCAGAGCAACTGTGAACTGTGCGCGGGCGCAGCACCAATAAAAAGACGCTGGGTCCACTTGAAGCCTACATACTCGTGTGTTTTCTATTTTTTGGCTGCGTGTGTAATTAACAACCATCCCAAAGGAAGAAATAAGAGGTACATGCGCGGGAATGGAATGTAAAGCAACCTGAGATTGCCCCACATACTGCATAGTGGTCAGGGTCCTGTTTCACTTAAGGAATACCTGATGGGTCATGGTGTACCTGATTAACATGCCGCACATTTGGCGGCCTATGCTGTCATACTCCGGGGTTATCACAAAAAAGAGCAGTAACAACCAGAGAGAGTATGATCAGGCGTTGAATCGCCCGAACCGTTTGGTGCTGTTTTGTTTCCACCGCAGAATATGCAAATAACAGTTGTATGCGATTGAAGGAGCTGCAAAACAGCCTAAATCGCGAGAAAAGGGGGGGTCGGACGGCTAGCCGAAAAAAAGAGTTCAGAGCAATTACGGCAAGGCGGACTTTGGTCGACATCGAGACCTGCGCCAAAGGAAGAAGGGAAATCTCAAGTCATCCCATCGTCTCAAGTCAGCTCTGCAACCCCATCCAAGACATTGCGCATTCATGAATTTAAGACCTCAACGGCTACACCAAAACGGCTGTTTCATTGAATCTCCGTCTCCTCCTTCGTTTAAGAATAATAAACCTGAACCGAAAAAAAATGCAAAGCAACAACACAGATCGAAAATGTGTAATGGCAACACCCACATTTTCTATCCATCCAGGTCCATGGTGGAAACCCGCCAACAGAACGGTTCATAAACCAATGCTGGAATAAAAGTCCCTCCTTTTCCTCCCCCAGAGAAAAAATTGAATACACGACTGATGTGGTTATGAATGGGTACCCTGTCCGACTGCGCAACTGATACCGGTTCAAAGCCCCAAACAGAAAGGGCGACAGTTGCGGGGCTAGGGAGAGAAGATTAGCGGTCGTCTGACATTGGCGCATTTGGATATTAGAGGAGATGCTGCGTGAAACGAACAGGTCGTCGAAGTCACTATTGTACCCCAAACATCAGAAACAAGTCGCGGCGTGCGTTCGCATTCACTTGACTGCGTGAGACCAAATTCCAAATTCACCCTCCTTCTTTTTTTGGGTCCGATAGGGTGTGGAGGCAGTCATACAGACGTAAACCAAAAACCAAAAAAAGGGATTTACCATGTGAAATTGGTACCGGCTTCGGAAGCTGACCAAAGACACCGACCACTGTTATCTTGCGTTGGTTTTGGTCCTAGGACGCACGTCAAGCGGCCAAAATTGCCACCCGCCAGGGACCAAGAAACGAGCGCAGAAAAGAACGAATTGGGCGTATAAAGAGGAAAAAAGTATCTCACAAATCATTTCATGATGACCTGTGCGTCGAACGACGCCCCGGTTGTTGTCAGGATGTAGCGGTTGTATATGAACGCGTAATTGGGTGGGTAGGTACATTTAACGCAAACCAGTCACATCACGGATGGACGAGGAAAGGTGCCGGTAAAAAGCATTAACGGAGGCTTATTTGCTATGATTCAACCTGATACCGTTGATGATGCAGGGAGTGGGACATTGAGGGAGCAACCCATTGGTGAACGGCGGGCTCAGCGATCCGTCAAACTTCACTGCGCGTGCCCCCGATTGGCAACAAAGACGCCTGGTGGGATCGTAAATATCAGACGACGGAGCACTCACTATGATTCCGACTCTGAATCCTCCCACCATCTCCTTTTTTTGGTCCGGTTGTGGTTTAAGGTAGGTCACCGGACCCAAAACCAACAAAAAAGCACGACAAAATTCATGGAGGGTGGGCCCGGTGTGATTGCGAACCGTGCCGTGCCGCAGCCAGTCGAGTGATCACCAAACAACTGCGCGCGCAACAGACCATAAGATGCAAGGAGCGGACACTAAGGCAGCAACACATTCATTGGATGATCCGTACAAGTTAGTGATGCACAGATGATGGCCAACAAAGGCGCGCGCTGAATCGTGAAACGACGGCACTTGCTATCCGACTCTGAATCTTCCGAATCCGACATATCTGTCTTTTTTTTTTTGGTCCGACTGAGGTGGAAGTTAGGTCACCGGACCCAAAACCACAAAGAAACAGGAAGATTAAAGTGTCATGAAGCAGGGCCAGTGTGATCGCCGACGTGGCCGTGCGCAGCCATCATACATGTAATGGCCTAACAACTGCGTGCGCAACAGCGGGGGAAGGACCCGTAGCATGCAAGAAGCGGGACATTGGGGTAGCAACAACATTCAGTAGTGATCCCTAGAAGTTTAGTGATGCCAACATGATAGCCGACAAAGGCGCACAGTGGGATCGTAAATGTCAGACGAGGGGAGTTGCTATGATCCACTCCCGACTCTGAATCTCGCGAAACCGAAGTTCCATTTTTTCGTCCGAGGGAGCTGTGGAAGTTACATCAATAAACTCAAACCGCAAAAAAAGAGCGAGCCAAAAACTACGGAACTGGAGAGTGGTGCGATCTTTGAATCGGCGCATATAGCTCCTTTTGTACTGTCCCATGTGAGTGATGATGATCTCAAACGACTGCGTGCAACAACTTTTAAGAGGATGACCTGTGCCGTGCACCCAACATGAGAGAGACGCGGCATCGCGGCCATGGCTCTGCATGTTTGTAAAATCAAACGAGCGCACTCGCTACGATCCAGTCCCGACTCTGAATCTTCCGAATCCGACGTATTTTTCTCTTTTTTGGTCCAATTGAGGTGAAGGGTCAAGGGACCCAAAACACAAAAAAATGGGAAGGGAAGCGTAGGAAGTGCAGGGCCGGTGTGATCGGATCACGACCCTGGCCATACCGCAGCCACCATGTGGGTGATGGTCCACCAACTGCGCGGGTTAAGAACCTTAACGTGCATCCCACATCGGAGAGATGCGACCACGTTTTGGTGCATCCGCCATGGCTCTATATCCCAATATTGTCCCTCAGTCTTCTTCCTTCTCAAATCAAGTGTGTAAGGTAGTCAGCGGACGCAAAGCCGTCAGTCAAAAAAAGAAAAGTAGGGGCGGAAACGAACCCAATCTACGATGGGGTAAATTGAACGCACACCGATCCGTTTGTAATTTGTCTCGTTTCAGCCGCAGACGAAGATATCCATTGAATGTGTCTTCAAGGCTGCTGCTTTGAGTTCACCTGCTGATGCAGGGAGCGGAATATGGAACCAGCAATACATTTAGTGAGCCAACAACCGGAGCGAGTTGCGGAAGCCAATGACGATGGACGACAAAGCCGCATGGTGCTTTGTACATGTCAAACCAGGGGGGCACTTGCTACCCGTTTGCCCAACTTTGAATGTCCGTAGGAGCGTTCTTTGTTTTGGTCCGATTCAGGGGTGGCAGGTAGTCAAAACCCAAAAAGAAGTTACACAGTGAGCAGAGTAGTAGCATGGCGGTGTGATCTTGAACCGGCGCATATAGCTCCTTTTGCATTGGACCCGTGCTGAATGATGGTCATAAAACGACTGCGGGCACAACCCCTTTCGCGAGGATATCGCCTGCACTAAACTTGAGAGAAAGCAACTGCGCTTTGGGGCGTCTTCTCAGATGGACGCAAACCGTAACTCAAAAAAGAAATGTACGACTTGAAATGTCAATGTACGGTGGGGGGTAAATTGAACCACACACGGGTCCGTTTGTACTTGTCTCGTTTCGACCCTGGACGATGTGAGCGATCAACCAACTTGACTGATTGCCGACAGAGGGGTTCACGGTGCTTCGCAAATGGCACTTGGTTCCCCAACTCTGACATCGCATATGAGCCTGTCCCCTTTTGTGTTTTGAGTGAGGTGTGGAAGGAAGGTTAATGGACTCCAACCGCAAAAAAAGAAAGCGAGAGGAGTTACAGGGCGGTGCGTTCTTGAACGCAATAAAGCTCCTTTTGTACTGTGCACTGTGAGTGATGATCTCGAAACGACTGGGCGCAAGGATTTGCAAGAGGATGACGTGCGCCAAACATGAGTGAGAGAGACTCGGTGCGCTGCCATGGGTCCCGACGTTTGTCGGACCAAGTACAGAGTGGAGTCAGCCGATGCAAAACCATAAAAAAAGAACCCGTTAATCGAAGGAACACGTAAGGTGCCATTTTTGAACCGCACACCCATCCGTTTGTATTATCTCCTTTCGGCCGCAGACGTTGACCCCCATGTTTGTTGGACCAAATAAGAAAGGAAGGCCACGGACGCACACCTTCCAAAAAGAAAAAATGATCGGAGCAACTAGTCAGCCTTAAAGGGTGGCGTTATATTGAACCGCACCGCACACCAATGCGTTCGTACCGTCTCATTTCGGCCGCGCAGATGATTATATCCGTTGACCGTGCTTGTAGGCAGCCCCAGGTTTTCGCGAAGGCGTTATTTCCCGAGTGCGCGCGCATGAAGGTTGTACCGTTCTAGAACCAAAGGCAATCGTTACGTCCGTTTGCCAAACTCTGCATCTTCAATACCTCCTCTGTTTTTTTCCGATCTGTGTGAGGGTCCATAGACGCACCCACGGATGCAAAACCGTCCGTCAAAAAAATGTACTTTGACTTAGGACACATAAGGTGGCGTCATAAGGTGGCGCCATGTCGAACCGCACGGCGCACACCGATTTATTTTGTTTCAGTTCGGCCGCAGACGACAATATCCCTTTCCACTTGATATGTCTTCAGGTACGTCCCTGTGTCGCAATGAGACTCGAACAGAAATGACAGGAAATCCATGACTGCCCGCGTATGAAGGTTATACTGTGCACCAAAGGACAGAAGAAAGACAGGGGCAATCGTTACGTCCATTTGCCACCTGAATCTTCAACAGCTCAGCTATTTTTCCTTTTTTTTCCAACTGCGTGAGGGTGTGTAGACATAATCCAGGGGCGAAAAAGGTAATGGTATATTGGATAGTAGCGAAAGGGAATGTGGAGCCGCCTAACAAGGACGGGACATGATATAATATTTGGGGCGGGTGAAGTTGATTGGGGTCACTTCAATAGCGAGACGGTTATTCGCGGAAGACTACACACGCAAAATCCGAACGGAACTGCAGAACCAAAAATTGTGCGCCCGTCCTGGGACCAAACTGCCTTGCGGGTTCGCTTTCCGCACTCGTTTCCAATTTTTTTGGCCTAATCAGGTGGATAGTCACCTCTATGGCGTGGTGGCTGGTCCAGTTATCCGCAGAAGACCACATGTGCAGGGTTGGAACGCGACAGCGGAAATCAGGTTGCGTGTGCGGGTCTGCGACCAATTGTCGCGCAGTTTCGCTTCATAGACCTACTGCCTTTGGTTCCTAATTTTTTATCAGGTGGAGAAGGTCGTCAAACACACGCAAAAGCAAAAAAAACAACGTTGTGCGCCTCCATGGATGGACAACGGCTTAGCGTTAACCCAAACACTTGGTCGCGATTATTTGGTCTTTGTTCTCTGCTGCGGGGTGGGCAGTCAAACAAACGTAAATCCAAAAGGCAAAAAAACGAGACCAGTGTTCGGGATAATGGACCGACGAATTGTAAATTGTAGGACCGACCTGATGTTACCCCAAACACTTCATCAAGATAATTCGGTCTTTATTATCTGCTGCCGGACGCGCATGTAAGGGGCCGCGGGGTAGTATACTTCAAAACTCTGACCAAAAAAAAACCTCCCAAAAGTGCCAAGAAGCTCCTGTATTGAGACGTGACCGGGTAGATGACCAGGCACTACACCATGGATCCTATGTATTCTTTGTACTTTTAGCAATGGCATGTGCCGGGTGCGACTTGAAACTTTTGCGCAGTTGCAACCAACATCATCACGTTTCCAAGACCGCGAGACTGGACGTCCCAACGCCGTTGCCCCAAAAAAACAACAAAATCAGCTTTACACATTCTCTGGGCATCCACCGTGGCGATCCCAAGAGGGGATGATGTTGGACTATGATCATCCTAGACTATGATCATCCTAGCCTTAGACGGTTTACCAAGTACGCTGGCGAATATGAAAATCAGTTGGATGAAATGAGAGGTTCAGGTAGTCGCGTGGGGAGAGGAAGGCGGTCATCCGCGGCAGGGAAAAAAAAGATGATATCCTGCATGCGTTCCATCGAGTATGCCATTTTGAAATGGGGAGCCACGCGCGCAGCCTTTTCGACATTTGGAGCCAATCTAAACGTGCTTGAAGCAAAATGATTATTGGGACGGCGTTCTCAATATACAGCAGTCACTTTAGTGTCGGTCTAGTCTTTTCGATATTAGAGGTTTTGCGTCTGCGCCGAAATTCCTCATGGTTGTTCGAGCTGCTTGTTCGAGCAGTGGCCCAGTGCGGTATACTTGAGCTAGATTATTTTTTTTTTCAAACTATCGTCACTTTGTTTCCTGGTGAAAAAACAAAAAAAGTCCGGCGGACAATTTGCTTCATATAGAAGAAACAGCGGGTGACCGTTCCTTGAGCATCTATGGCAAAGATGGCGAGACATTCCAGGTTGCGCGGTTCCCGTCATTTGCCATTGACATCGATAAAGTAATACACACGCGTACCCTTGGGCGATGTAGCCTTTTGACATCTTTGCATGCAGAATCAATCGTTCGCTCCAAAGTACTTAATGCGTCATGGCTCAGAATTTTGGTTTCAATTCGTGCCTTGCGCGACTGGCTTTCCGGATGTGGTCATCGAGGAAAAGTCGTTGACCCCGAATTTCGCATACTGCAGCGGGCAGCATACGTCCGCTCTACACACCCGTTGGAGTTTCGTAATTTGAAATTCCCATTAATTCGGGGATACTGAAGCGTTGGAAAATTTTTGTTGGGCTGGCTTGTACCTAACCGTGCGCAGCGTGACATGTTGCAAAACAATTCAGTTTTCTCCAGAGGAAAAAAATAGGGCTAGGAAGGCGCCAAATTTACAGGAAGGTGAATAGAACACCAACCGTTCAGCATACAGTTGTGACCTCCAGCTGTGCACGGCATGGTAGTGTTCTTCATACTGCCTCCTGCGGGGCCTTGAATTGATTGGGAGGAAACCGCTGGAATCAATTAAGTTGTTTCCGTGGCACTAGATATCCCTGTTAGCGACTGCGCAATTGCCCCGATGGGCCCTCTTGAATAGTAGGGTATCCAAGCCAAGCATCTGCCAAGCCCCCGTCACGTGGCAGACCGCCTCGGCTGACGTTTTTCCTGCAAGGGAGGGTCGTGGTCCAATTTGGAATGTCATACATCCATATTTGCAATGTTGTACGTACCCTTTTTTGGGTGATACAAGGTTCTCCTTCCTTTTCCGAGAAGGCTTTGCAACTGTAACATTTCCCACGCGCCACACCACGACAACATCCCGCAGGACATAGACACATTCCCACGGTCAACAAGACGAGGAGTCAAGAGGGTCATTTTGCAGTTGCATTTTGCGCAATTGCTTTGTTTTCCCACGCACCATCGGGCTCCCTATTACCTACTCGATAGATACAGAAATGGACACCAACGGGAGAAGAAGAAATACACGGCAACGACAACGGACGGCGGGGGGAAAGAAGGTGGAGCGGTGGGCGGCATGGGCGGCTATGGCTGCTTTGGTCCCAACAACAGTCCTAGCTCAAGGTATTCCTTGACAACGCAAAGGCTAATTTCGCTGTTGGAGTTTGTTGACCCGTTGCATTGCGCAGGACCCACGAGCTTCACATTCTCAAATAGTGGAAACTGGCCTTCGGGTTCCCGCCAAACAATAACCTTCACCGTCGGTCAGGAAATCCAGGACGTCATGTGGGTCGACCTGACACTAAGAGGCGGTGGGAGAGACATTCCCGCTTGCACTGGCACAAAAGCTCCCAAAAGCGTCACAAATCAACCCTGCCCGGCCGGTGCCGGTCCTACTTGCACCTCCGTCACTTGTCCGGTAGCTCTCCTTCCAAACATGCAGGAAGGAAACAACTACGTCGTAAGAGCAAGCTGGAGGGACTGTAAAGAGTTTTTCGGTGCCCCGCTCCTAGGTTGTCCTCAGGGAACCCCCGTCGATTCGCCTCCCATCACCATTCTCGCTGCCAATGCGACTGCGAGTACGACCACGACCAGCACGTGAGTATCATGCGACGGAGTGATGGCGGTGGGAGTAGCGCGAGCCAAAGGCGAGCGGGTGCGCAAAATTGGGGTTAGACTCCAGGGCGAGCGAATGCGAGCCTCGAGTCTAACCCCAATTTTGCGCCCATGCGCGAGCGACACCGATGCGCCTGCCAACTTGGGGTTAGACTCGAGGGCGAGCGGATCGAGCCTCGAGTCTAACCCCAAGTTGGCTACGGATTTGCGCAGCAAAGCCGAATGGTTTGCGAAGCAAACGCGTTTATGATTTGCGAAGCAAATCGGACCTGGTTTACGCTCGTCGCCCACAGAGATATATATGATTTGCGAGGCAAATCGGACCTTGTTCATCCACTTCCCCACACATACCAAGCATACCGCTTCACACATGGTGATTAAAAGAGAAGGACATTTTGACAGTGAAATCACCAGCTTGCCGCTACTCGTGCAAAAACGCGCGCCGCAACAGGATGAGCAACCACAGGTGGATGAGGGACCACCGGACAGCACGAGAACTCCCAAACCCAAAAAGGGGGGGAAAACTACGACGTCGTCAGCGTCACCGACTGGGAGTTCTCGGTGGGTTGGGACGCTGGATAATTTTCTGTTTGCATTCCAAGATATGCTGACCATCAAATCTTCCTGCTCCTTTCCTTTCTTTTAACTCCAAACAGGAAAACCTCAACAACAACTTCATCGTCCAGCCCGACGAAATCTCCAACCCGGTCCTCATCCCCGTCCGCCTCTGCGACCGCCGAAGCCTCATCCTCCTCATCCGGCGCCACAACCGGCATCGCCATCGGATCCGTCCTCGGTGTCATCGCCCTCGCCGTGGGCGGCGGCGCTCTCTTCTGGTGGTGGCGTAAACGAAACGTCCGCGACCAGAACTCCGTACCCATCGCTGAGAACACTCTCTTCCGTAACGCTATCGGGTTCGGCCGGAAAAATGCCGACACCCCTAGACCGGGTCCTGCACCCCTCCCACCGCCAGTGAGACATGAAGGGTCCGACGCTATGCGCGATATCGACGGTAACCCTATAGACCCCAACGCACCCGTCCCCGTCGCGGCACCCTACCCACCCGAAATGTCCTACCAACCCGACATGTACCAACCCGACATGTACTCCCACCACCAACAACCCGTTTACAACCCGTACATGCCCGCACCACCACCGGGAATGTACTACCCCCCACAATTCCCCGGCGGCGTCCCACCGCATATGATGCCTATGGCCGGTATACCCGCCCCCATGATGTACGCACCACCGCATCTGCAACCCCATTTGATGGTACCCCCCGGAAGCGACTCGCACACGTCCCTTGTGAGCGCGGGAAGCGAGGAACCGCTTTTGGGTGTTGAAGGGAGTGTGGTTAGTGGTGGTGGGAGTGCCGTGGGTGGTGGGTCGCAGCCCATGTCGCCTGGTGGGAGTGTTGTGAGTGGTGCAAGCGGAGCGCAGCAACAACCACCGGCACCGGAGCAACAACCACCGGCACCGGAGCAACAGCCACAGCAACAGGAGGGGCAGAGGTACTCGTTTGAACGGGGGATGACTATGCGGGCTAATGAGGCTGGGAGTGGGAGTGGGAGTGGGAGCGCTGCGGGCGGTGCTTCTTCGTCTCAGGAGGGTGGTGGGGTGCAGGGGTTGGTGCCGCCGCCACGGAGTGCGAGTG
>JADGKA010000835.1:907-13799 GCA_027604605.1 Borealophlyctis nickersoniae
CGTTCTCGTAGTTTGGGATACCTAAGCCCCATATTCTTAGTTGACTACAGAATCCGAACAGTGTAGGGTCGATCCCCATGTGGGAAATTGAATATTTCGACGGGACGTGCACCGACGTAGTGCTGTCGGGTTTTCGGTTACGTGATATGAATCAATTCCACCTCAAAGAGCACCCAAAACCGTACTAGTAACCTGCCATTGTCAACTCTGCATGGTGACAACTCCCTTCTTATTTAGCAATCTCGAAGCCGGGGAAACCTCCGCTGCATAAGTGAAGTCCCTGGGGATGTGGAAACCTTCCAACGTTCTCGTAGTTTGGGATACCTAAGCCCCATATTCTTAGTTGACTACAGAATCCGAACAGTGTAGGGTCGATCCCCGTGTGGGAAATTGAATATTTCGACGGGACGTGCTGTACTTGCTCAATTTTGCCCGGAACGTTTTGGACTTAGCTCAATTTTGGCTGGATTGTAGCCTACGTCATCCAAATGACTGGCTGACAGCGGTCGCGCCACACATGCTCTCAAGGAGAGGAGACCGCCTGAACCGCGCATTCGAATTCTATTTCCATAGCGGAGCCAGGGAAGGAATGTAGGAAGGCTTACCCCATTAGTGTGTGTGTGGGTGTCAGGTTTTGGAATCGGGAGAACGACGTGCTCCTTGTGCTGCTTGGGCTGTGGTTATCCTCTTGATAGAGTCGGGCTGTTCATAAGCCCTTGTCAACGGCGGAATGAGATTCTAATACAGGGCGATTCCAACATGACCACGTTCTTGCAAAGACCGCCTGCTTTTATTCATCCCAACAACCAAAGCAACCAGCTGCGAAAACATCCTAGCAACGTCCCCTCCATCCTCCTCCTCCTCCTGCTCCTGCGCGCCCACACTCATCCAGGCTGCTTTGCAGCATTTAATCCTGTCCAATTTCCCACATTTGTGTCTTCAACTCCAAGTGGGATATTCACCATGCGTATAAAAGGAGCCTTCGATATGCCGCCCATGGCTCCTCCGAAGGGCTAAACAGCAAACATAGTCCTTCCGGGGGCTGTCACGTTCAATCCTTCTTTTCGTTTGTTGGAGTCTCACTCGCAGCGGTTTCAGCTTCCTTTGCCCAAATCCTCACCACTGCGTTCGTCAGGTTCTTCTCCGCTGAAGTAATGCCCAATTCCACCGCCTTCTGGTACTGCTTTGCACATCCTCCAATCTTCCCATGGAATCCAACACCACACCATAATTGTATCAGATTTTGCCGTCCTCTGGCTCAATCTTGAGCCCTTGCTCGGAATGTGTGACTGCACCGTTGGCGTCTTTGAGAACCAGGGCGGTGATGAGGTTTGCGCTGTTGACATGCGCATCGGCACTCAATTGTCACGCATTTCGCGTGTCTCTTCATTCTTTTCCGAAATCCGTTTCAGCACGATTTCTTGGTCTGTGCGCTGCAAACCATCCCGTGTTTGTTTAGAGCGCTTGAGGACCAATCAACGCTGCATTGCTGCGGCCTCTCCAGACTTTGGCTATCGCTCTGATCCGGTACCTTACAGTTAGATGGGCCGTTCACGTCGGTGGTCGGTCGTTGTGATGAATTGGGTCCAACATGGGCAAATCGGTGGTCATTCGAAATTGCAAAACCCGTCTGGATCTCCCCACCCGTCGTCGTGCACACTGACATACACGGAGTCCTAGTCGTTACATAGACTGCGGAATCAGTAGTATTATTAATACACTTGTGTTTATTTATTCCGCCCCGTTATGAGTATTTGAATCGTCTTTCGCCAGTCGTTTCTCCGTATGTGTGTGTGTGTGTGTCTTTTCGTTTGAAATTGGATTGACAAATACTCAAATACTGGATACCGTACAAGGGATACCATCGTGTCTCAATATCATTGGATTGACTGATGGGTTGCCATGGGAAACCGTAAGACACCTCGACACACAAGGGTGATCTCCAACCCACAGATCACCCAACTAATTCTCCAACGACAATCCGCATTTCCATCCTCATCCGCCTCCCTCGCTCCCTCCTTCCTGCGTATTAAAGGAACGGGGTGAATAACAGAGGGGCCGCGTATTTTCACCAGAAACAAAATGGCCTCCTTCTTACGCTCAAATAAGGCGGCCGCCCAATTCGGCCAACTGTCGTCCAACTCCCTCGGCGGGTATCGACAAACCGGACGGACACCAATACCGCTACTGCCCCACCGCAACCTGCAGCACAAGCACTCCTTGCCAAGAGGTGCAAGACTGTTGTCTACTCGGATCCCCTCATTATCCGCGCGCAACAACCGCACCCACGCCCCCTTCACTCAACTCTCCTCCGTCCCCATCCTCCTCACCGCTCCCGCCTCCCCAACTGTCCTTCGCACTCTTTTGTCTCAAAGAAGAAGTTACGCATCAGACTCGGGAAGAGGGGACAAGAAGGTGCCTAAAGGGTTTGAAAACTTTGTCAACCCTGGCAAAAGGGATCCCGAACGGGACAATGGGAAGAGGGATGAGGAAAAGCCGACCCCACGAAGAAGAGAAAGGGATCAGGATGAGGAGGAGTTGACGTTGGATGAAAAATTGGAGAGGGCGAGAAAGGAAAGGTTGGAGAATAGTAATGACAAGGGTGGAGACCGGAACGAGAGGAAGAGAAGGGAGGAGAAGGAGGATGATGAGGATGATTCCAGCTCGAAGGATAGAAAGAAGAAGAAGGACGATGGTGAGTTTGGCAGCATGAGGCGGAGTAGTTTGGATTTTGGTCAAAGAGCGGGCAATTGCGTGGATCATTTGGAAAGTAGAAACGATGGAGGAAAGGGACGGGTTTACTGCGCGAAATACGCTGGATGTGGCCGGATTTATGCGCCTGGGTGCAAGAGTGTTTCCTTTTGTGACATGGTCCGGAGCGTCAAGCCATATGGAGAGTATTGCGTATTGCATAGCGCAGCTTGACTAAACAGCAAATGCTCCCTTATTTTTCACAGATAAAAACCCACCTATTGAGATTTTCACGATGAAAATCAACCCAAACAATGTTCTCATGTACACTATTCCCTTAACATTCATTCTGTGGCATTTCTACTCGAGCTTCAGCAACGACCACGAAATTAGCTGGCAAGACTTCCGCACTCAGATGCTGGACAAGGGATACGTGGAACGTCTCGAGGTGGTGAATAAAGGCCTCGTACGTGTTTACACTCGCCCCGAGGCCTCCCCATTGCGCCGCAGCGGTCAACCCAACACGGCGCCCTACTACTTCACCATCGGAAGCGTCGAAGCTTTCGAGCGGAACCTCGACCAAGCTCAGCGCGAGCTCGGCATCCCTTCGCATGAACGCATCCCAGTCACGTACACGAGTGAAATCAGCACCTTCCAGATTCTTTACAACCTCGCTCCCACCCTGGTCCTTGTGGGTGTGCTGTACTACATGTCTCGTCGTGCTGGGGGTGCAGGTGGGGGTGCGAACGGTATCTTCGGCATCGGAAAGTCTCGGGCAAAGCTCTACAACCAAGAGACCGATGTCAAAGTCAAGTTCAAGGATGTCGCTGGGATGGACGAGGCGAAGCAAGAGATTATGGAGTTTGTCAACTTCCTGAAAGAGCCGTCCAAGTACGAACGGTTGGGCGCAAAGATTCCAAAGGGCGCTGTTCTTTCTGGCCCTCCTGGTACGGGAAAGACCCTGTTGGCGAAGGCGACGGCTGGTGAGGCTGGTGTTCCTTTCCTCAGCGTCTCCGGTTCCGAGTTCGTTGAGATGTTTGTGGGTGTGGGTTCGTCTCGGGTGCGGGACCTCTTTGCAAACGCAAAGAAGCACGCGCCTTGCATCATTTTCATTGATGAAATTGATGCGATCGGTAAGGCGCGTGGGCGGGGTGGGCAGTTTGGTGGGAACGACGAGCGTGAAACGACTCTCAACCAGCTCCTTGTCGAGATGGACGGGTTCTCTTCCAACACCCACGTCGTGGTGCTCGCCGGTACCAACAGACCTGACGTCCTCGACCCTGCTCTTCTCCGTCCCGGTCGTTTCGACCGTCACATCAACATTGACCCTCCGGAACTCAAAGGTCGCGTGGAGATCTTCAAGGTGCACCTGAAGCCCATCAAAACCAGTGAAAACATTGAAAAGCTCTCCCGCAAGCTCGCTGCCCTGACCCCGGGTTTCAGCGGTGCCGACGTTGCGAACGTGTGCAACGAAGCCGCTCTGATTGCCGCTCGTAACAACTCGGACACGGTGACCGAGAAGCACTTTGAAACCGCGATCGAGCGTGTTATCGGCGGTCTCGAGAAGAAATCGCGCGTTCTTTCCGCGCAAGAGAAGAAGATTATTGCCCACCACGAAGCCGGACACGCTGTTGCGGGGTGGTTCCTGGAACACGCGAACCCGCTCCTCAAGGTCTCCATTATCCCCCGTGGCATGGCATTGGGTTACGCTCAGTACCTGCCCAAAGAAGAGCACCTCAACTCCACGGAACAAATCATCGACATGATGTGCATGACACTTGGTGGTCGTGCCTCGGAGCGCATCTTCTTTGACTCGATTACAACCGGTGCACAGGACGATCTCCAAAAAGTCACTAAAATGGCCTACGCTCAGGTCATGACCTACGGTATGACCACGCGGTTGGGCAACATTTCCTACGGGCGTGGGGACCAAGACCAGCAGAGTTTCCAGAAACCATATTCGGAGGAGACGGGCAAGTTGATTGATGAGGAGGTTCGCTCAATTATTGCCAAGGCGTATGAGCGGACGCTTGCCTTGTTGACGGACAAGAAGACAGAGGTGACCAAGATTGCCGACCTGTTGCTGGAGAGGGAAGTGATTGGGAGAGAGGATATGATTCGGTTGTTGGGACCACGGTAAGACATCTACCTTCATCCCATTACTATTCATTATGCGCTTTTTATGCGGAACAAAGACTGACCCACGTTGGTTCGCTGTCTCAGGCCATGGGGTGAACCCAACAACTATGTCGAATTCCTGGGAGGCTCGGAATCCGTTGACCCCAAAGAAACGGTGGAGCAGTTGAAAAAGGACCCGACTTATAAGAAGGCGGAACAGGAGGCGGAGAACGGGAAGAAGGGCGATCAACAACAACCTTCTGCGTAGATGATTTATTTTTTCCGTTTGGGGGAGGGGCGGCGGGGGTGTATGTGTGTGTCTGGGTCGCAGAAAGTGGGGAATAGATGTTTTTGATTATTTGTCGGGCATTTTCGGAATCGTTTGTGTGGTTGTTGTGTAGTTGTTCTTCCCATTTGAGGGACCATTTCGGCGAGGTTGGGGCTTTTCTCAACTCATCAACCGCTTAGGTTCCTACCCTCGCATGAACCCAAACAAAAGGAGGTAGAACGCCGTTCCTCAAAAACCTGCGTCCGTTCAATTGGTTGATTCCAATCTGCAGCCACCACGTCTCTGGTTTACATCCCTGCATCGGCAATTCTGACTGCGGATGGCATTTAAATAAACACCCAACGCACGTTCCTACTGCACATGCAACGGGTGACGCCTTGAAACGAAACAGTGACGCTGTTGTTTTATGGTGTTGGGCGCCAAAGGTAAAGTGCGTTTGGTCTTCTGTGTCGTGCTTGCACACGTTGAAATGTCAGTTTGATTTATTATTATTTCTCGGGCATTTCCGCAGACGGACGGACACACGAACGGCCTGGTTGGGTCAACCAGAGTTGTGGTTTTACCTTCATTAATGAACAAATGTACGGCGTCGGGACTTGCATGAAAACGTCTGACATCAACCAACATGAACGGACAAATGCAAAATGGAACGATTTTGTACACATCCCAGGGCGAGACAACGACTTTTTGTCCGATTATTGACCACCACCAGTGACCCCATCAACCAGATTGCAAAGGTTCACATCCATTCGAGGTGACATTTTGGTGGTTCCTTCAGTTCCTATGTGCTTGCGCCTGTAACTGGACCGTTCTTGCGACCCCACGTCTTCGAATCACATCATTGTGAGTGATCCCAGTCCCGTACAAGTTTCCTCTGACTTTGAAACTGCGCTCGTAGGATCAGGGAAAAGGATGTGGAGCCTTTGCGGCGTCCATGAGGCTGTGGAGATTTCGTTTGCTTGATTTTGGAGGTTTGGGGAAGACGTGTTTTTGTTTCTTCTTTTGGATTTAGAGGAACATTTTGGTTGGGTTAAATGGTTCGGCGCACGTGCGGAAGTATGGTGTGGTTTCCTCTGACCGCAGGGAAAACGCAAAGGAAATCCAACATCATCATCGCACTGTTCAACAATCACAATGTTGTTCATGGCTTTTACCGCAATCTGCCTTTTTGGCCACCCTTATTAGCGCTTACCTTCGGCATTGGATGATATTTGGTTGTTCACTTCACCTGTTCGTAATGCCACAGAGTGTGCTGAAATGGACCTGGCATTTGTGCTTGGTTTCCGGGTATTGGACGTTTGCGGCACGGCGTTCGACTAGCCTCTTATTTTACTCTGTTCGCATGGGCATGTCTCTGACTAGGAGCGCCGCGATGGAGGACTGGAACAAGTTGAAAGACAGTAGTTCCAAGTTCCTTTGCGGCGAAACGACCTAACCAGACGGTTTTTTTGCTTTCGCGAGGAGTCCATTTATCCGTTCACGAAAGGTAGGTGGGGCTAGCCGCGTTTTTGCACATAACGAGCTAAATGAACCTTTTGCGATACGGACAGCGAACCCTGTTCAAAAACCGCGTGGGGTGTTGGTACCGCTTATAGTTATAGGCCTGCACTTTTTTACACGACCAGGGCACGTATAGCACAGGGTTAGAGTGAACTGCGCCCGCAGGCGTGGACGAGAGATGATCCCATAAATTCGATTGGTATCCTTAATACGCTACATCCATCACGAATCGTTGAGTGCCACGGTGTCCAAATCAGTTCGGCGGAGACGCCCCATGGGATTCTAGGAATCTACTTCTGCTGGCTCTTCATCCGGCGGATGCGCCCCGCAAATTGACATATGCTGGCTGGTACGGAGGAACGAATAGTTGGCCGTACGCTGGTCGCAATGAGCCTGTTTCTCAATGAACGAGGTTGGAAGTCGAAATCAGACAGTTTAACATTCCGCGATCGAAAGCGCCCAAGGGATTTCATATCCAGCTGAATCGTCGCAGCCACGCTATATATACAATGGGGAAACCAACCACGTCAGTTACGGCCATACACACCAGAATACACCGGATCCCGTCCGATCTCCGAAGTTAAGCTGGTGATGGCGAAGTCAGTACTGCGGTGGGGGACCACGCGGGAATACTGTGTGCTGTAACTTTTTGTTTGTGCCGCTTTTGCCGCTTGTTTCGCAAGGGCGTTCCGTTATCAACAGGAATCCAGCTTTTATTAAATTACCACATATATCCACACCTTTAAACAGAAGGCCGCGACAAGCAAAACCACATCAAGGAAACGTTGTTTTGCATTGGCTCCCGAATCAATGGGGACTCGAAAAAAAAACGGTTTCCAGCCATTGCCGCAGCAGCGCAGCACTGCAATCACGTTGCGCAGCCGTAGCCACCCGTTCCTTTACTCGCCGTACTGGCCTCAGATTGGCCCATGCAAGCAGTAATGGGCAAATGGTCGATGGGGAAAACAACATGAAGCGCATACGAAAAAAATCAGCAAATTAGGACTTGAGACACACCGGTATTGACATAACGCGCGTGCTCCGAACTGCTACGCGGGTGGAACTTCTCCGAGCCGCTACGGGGTGGAAGTTCCCACAGGTCGGTGAATGGCCAGTAGCACCATCCCTCCGGAATGCGCACATGTTCCATCTTTGCACGGTTCTTGGGCGAAAAGGATTGAACGCTTTGATACCGCAGTTTGACGGACATGGTATTCAGGCGGCAATTGTCGACAATAGTATATGTCCATTGCCAGAAAAGAGGATAAATCGCAAAAGCTTGGTAGCCGGCAAGATGTCTAGCAGAGAAATAGTTTGCTAGAGTAGGATACATCGTCCACAAAGAGAGCATGACATGCAGAGTATAAACGGTTCTAAGGATAACGGCCGGAACCCGGCTCAAACTGGGGACAATCCAATTTCAGAGGACTTCGTCCGATGCTTTTTCGGCATTGGCTGGTCCTATTCAGAGGACGGTGACGGGAACAGATGGCGCCTAAGATACGAATGGGAACACACCAAGTAAGGCCTCAGCCCGCAACACATTATGCCTCTGAACAAAAATTCCACCCAACGCGGTTCGCGCGCGGGCAGGGCACATGATAGAGATTCATTTTGTGAATTTTCTTTTGAGTGTGACGAAGAGAAAACCATGAACACAAAGAGTGCCGGCAAGCGGCATTCATGGTACGGCCGGCCCGAGCCGAATGCTAAGAAGCATCGCCGAAACCGCAAGGGATGTAGTAGACAAAAAGAAAGAAAGGAGCCAGACAAGATTGCGCACGGAATCCGCCATGACACGGCCCCAATGAACCCTTTCCACCAATCTGAGTTTTCGGCTACCCTCCCGTCAATAGAGTTTCCATGCGCCAATGAGAGCGGTTACTGTATTGTCTAAGCCGGAGAAAAGCGTCAATGCTGGGAGAGGCGGAACGCAGGCAGGGTGTCCTCCTGGGCACCGCTTTGACACGCAGTATTGTAAAGAAAAACCCAGGGCAAGGAAGCCACAAACACTGAAGAGCAGGAAAAAAAACCAGCAGCACATGACCAGTAGGGAACGTTCGAAAGTGGCATTAACTATTGCGGTCCTCAAGCGGGACTCCTGATGCGCGGTTCATGTTATTTGAAGGGCAGTGATGCCCTAAGCAGACCTGCGGACTTTCGTGAAAGAATGGGAAAAAATGTCACCAGTGCCAGAACTCTTTGCGAAGTTAATCTAATCTTTGCATGAGATCCGGTTAACACTTCACCGTTGCGCAGTCCATGGTGTTTGAATGGGATCGAAGCAACAAGGGTAGCGGCGGACTTTTAGTGAACGCAACTCAGGGAAAAAAGCTACATCAACCAGGAATGCGGTGTAGGGACCCCCCGAACGTCCAATCAGGAGATCCATCCTTGATAAATCAGCGAAACGTAGTAAACGCTTCTGTGATCTCGTCGTTGTTATTCTCCGCTTTGTACTTCTTTGGAAACAGGTTTTAATGTGCTCAAGCTGCAAACTAAGGGAATAGTACACTATACATGGCGTTCAAACAAAAAAGGAAAAGTACACTACAAATGGCGTTCCATCAAAAAAAAGGAGATGACGATTCGCTTCAAGAACGAGAGAGTGATGCCAGATTTAGTCCTCCACAACCTCGAACGACGAGTCGTGCGGTTCCACGAATAGAGATCTACGTCGCTGATGCAGCACAAATGACCGTAATCAACTGATTTGGAGTCGCTGTCCAGGAAAATACGGTCGAAAGTAAAGACATGGGTGCTAGGAATTGAAGCGGGCGGCCGGGTTTTATTAACCAGCACGTAAGGCAACATCATGTTGAGATGAAGTATGGCGCACTCAAATTTACAACGGGACGGGAGAAAGGGGATCCAGGGTTTACTATGACATTCTATGCTGTTTTGCGTACCATCATGCACAAAGGACGTTCGAGGTAACACGTACGAAAACAAAGGCCCAGTGGGCGGCAAAAAACAGAGGTGCCTCAAAGGTCCGCTCGTACGGGACCGGCGACCGGGCTTCGCCGAACCCAAAGTGGAATGAATCCAAAAACAAAACAAACTGTATGGGTGTCCTGGCCAGCAAAGTGATGACTTGCACCAGAACCCAAAAAGCGAAAAAGATACCCACATGCGCCGGGTTTCCCCAGGGTACCCATCCAGGCCAGAGGACAAAACGGGGTGACTAAAATCAAGTAAACAATCAACTTAACGGTATCATTCAACCACATTGAATGTCTTTATCCGCGCCACAAAAAGAAGAAAGAAGATTTGTCTAAAGCTGAATGATGGGGGAGGACGTCCGAAGACTTTGCTCCACACGACAGTTGCCATAGCGTACCCCATCTCCTCTCCTCGGTGCCAAGCAACCGAACGTGACTGCAACTGGGACTCCACGACGCAAAGCTGGATACAGTTAGTCCCCCCCGATTTTGAGATCTAACAGCGAGGTGGAATTGGCGACCGGTCGAATCCCTTCGACTCCGAGAGCGTGTTGCGTTCTTTTTTGCAGTTTTCAGAGACATGTGTAGAGTAGACCCGCCCCGCCAAATTGAATGGCCGGGCACCATCGTTGGCGAAAAAAACCAAAAAGAACGTGAAGCATTATCTGTACGTTCCTGGACCGACGGGATTCCGCTCCATTTACCACACGAGCACATCACATTGAAGGCAGAAGGAACTGAAAGCCGTTCAATCCGTCTCACCACATCGAACTATGGGCGCATCAACGACGGGCGCATCATGAAGTCGAATTTACTCTTATTGACGCAGAGGAGAAACGAAATTCCAGTCAAACCATCGCTAAATTTGTCTAGCGGGACGGCCATGCCAGTATCTTGAGCGTATCCGTCATTGCGAGACTTGACCTTAGTGCGGCCAAACCGGGCATTCAGGTTGTATGCACCGAATTGGATGGACTCAAATTCGAGCTTTGGTTTTTCGCCGCACGTTTGCTGTAAGTTTGATTAAAAATGTCTTTTGCTTGGGTGTCTTGAGTGGGTCCGTTACATCATGATATCGGAAGTTGAGGCCGCAAACTGCGCGCGTAGGGGGTATCAAGTTTTTTGGAACTCAAAGGCATCCGGCCGGGAATGCTGGGCGAAAACCAGTTTTGTGACTCTATCTGACCTCCCTCCCTTTTTTCCACTTCTGAGACTCATTAGAGACTCCACATTGGGGGATCATGTTACGGTGCCCTGCGCATCTTCCGCACTGGTCACATTGCTGAACGATTTACTCAACATCATTTTACTCACAGTCCTGGCGTGCCCGTTATCAGACTTGCCAAAGAGGCCTTCAGGCACGGCAGGAAACAAATACACGTGAGCTTTTTTGTGTTTTCTTTTCCATGATTGAAAGCTTTCGGCTCTGCTATGGGGTCGGGTAAAACAAAGCCGCACGGCAATCGAACGGCCATCACCCTGTTCATGTGAATCGGATGCGGTCCGGTGTGTTACCACACCTCTTTCTCCTCGTTCGGCACGCACCTTAGGAACATTGTTTTTGCAAAATTCATGTTGGGTCAAAAAAAGTGCAAACCTTTTTTGGATGCCAACATTGAACATTGGACATGTCCAACTATCCTTCGGTCTTTATCCTAATTTTAATCCTTCCCATTATGACCTTAGTCAACAAGTGATCAGGTTGCAATCACTGTCCCTACACTGATATCACTGACCAGGTCTATTTTCTCTTGTGCTTTGTGTGGTTATTGGCGCATTCATTGTTTTCAGACAAAAAGACCCAACATTTCGCAACGCAATAGTGGTCGCCTTTCACAGTCCGTCGTACAGTACGTGGAGCGGGGATCCAACTGCGCGCACGCTCAAGGACCCTACACATTTCACCGCCATACCAAAACCCGACAAACGAGAGTAGGAAAACGAAATAACCGATAGCAATGAAAGGGGTGCCACAGAGCAGGCACCTTCTTCAATCTTACCAGGACGCGTGACTTTTTTTTCCGTCACTTCCATTGTTTTTGTCCGCCTCCGTCAGAGACACCCGGGCGGAGACAGACTTTAACACCCTTCAAGCGCGTCGTCCCGAAAGAGTCTTAATGGAATTATCTATTGAACGTACAGTAAAATACCAAAGAAACCATAGACGTGCACCACGGCAAGTATGAGGAAACATTACAATATAGAGTATAACCATCAACCACTCAGATTAAAACTAGTTAATTATACCAAAACACGAAAAATCTAATATCTAAGACCGAGTAGAGTAAGTGAATCCTGCACTAAAACCCCGGCGGGAACCTAACCAGCATACTGCCGCGTATGATTGCCCGACCCCTCGTTGGACGACGGGAGTGTGGTGCTTCCTGTCCCCGGTTTGTTGCGGAAGGAGGAGTTTGAAGGGCCGTTGTAGCGGGTCAATTCGCGGTTCTTTTTGATTGCCACCGCGCTGTTTTGGTATCAGTCCGTGGGTTAGATATTTTCTCCACCAAACAAAGCAAGCGCAAGAGGACGGGGATACATACAAAGCCTTAACCATAGTCCCAAACGTGACCTGCATCTTATACACCTCCCCGATCACACTCCGATCGGTGAGGACTCTTCCCTCCTCCAAACTCCCGAAATCGAGTTTCGTCAACGTGGCCATCGCTTTCGACAGTTTCGAGAGTGGGAGGACGACCATGATGAAGACGAGGGTGATGATGATGCACATGGTGACGGAGATGCCGAGTGAGATGAGTGTGGATTTTGTGGTTGCTGTGTCGATGCGGCCGAATACGTCGCTGCGTTTCATGGCGGCGGCGAGGAGGAGGTTTCCGTCGGGGTAGTCGCTGAATTTGACGATTTGGAGGGATACGATCTGGTTTTCATGTGAAGCGGACGAGAGCGTGAGCATCCAGCATCGCATCGCCAAACGCGTCCCCCCGCACCGCACCCAATCATAAATAAACCGAAACGACAAAAACTCACCCACGTATCCCCCATAACATCATCCTGATACCTCTGCGACCCGCCAACCCCCTCAAACCCACCAAACCTCCGCTGAACCGAATCCCGCACATTCACACTGAGCGTCTCATTCTCGACCCCAAAATACTGTATCGCACCCGTCGTCTCATTCAATTTAGCGGCACTATCCTCCCTCACGACCATCGACGAGCTCGCAACGATCGCCATAGTCTGGTTCAGGATCATGACGACGGAATTGGGTGTGGGTTTGGCTAGTTGGAGAATAGAGTTCCATGTTGTGCCAATGCGGAGGGAGACGGCGCAGGCGAAGGAGGGGAGGGCGTCGGTGGGGGTGAGGAAGATTTGTTGGGCGGCGTTGATGACG
>JADGKA010000836.1:0-13787 GCA_027604605.1 Borealophlyctis nickersoniae
CCCTCCCCACAGTGGAGTGCTGTGGCGATGATGCACCCCAGACCCTCCCCATAGTGGAATGCTATGGCGACGTCTGACCCTCCCCACAGTGGAGTGCTGTGGCGATGAAAAGTCCCGCTAGGACTTGGGTGAGTTTGATTGTAAAGAAGCAAGAAAACGGGGGGGATGTGTGCTCCTTAATATATTCGAGAGACGCGGCGCAGTCCTGCACCTCATTCGGGGGCACAGTCATACAAGGGCCCTTGTGCTTGGGCCCAGCTGGGGCCTCCCTGCTGGCCCTGCCAATTCCAATTTCCGAAGCTTCATTTCCGGTTGACACGACCACCAACCACGGGTATCCGACAAACTCACCCAGATGAGAGAGTTTATGCAAAGGAAATCAAAATTAACTGGACTGAACTGAATAAGGTTGTTCAAACAATATGTAATGGGGTTTGCATGTCATTTTTCCACGTCCAGGTAAATGATCAGAAGAACCGCTCGTCCGGAAGGTGACACCCCAGTTTCTATGCGCCTGCAATATACTGTATGTAAAGCCCATAAATGAGGCTTCATGGTATCTGAATTGTATTTTCCATCACCGACTCGCTTCCCCCTCTCCAAATTTCTCGCTTCCGTCCCACCGGCCGTCCACATCCGCTCCACCACCCAGATCATCCATCAGAGCGCGGCCGCTCGGTTCGCGTGGAACGCTGCAATCTTCTTCTCGATTTCTGGGCGGAAGTTACGCACTAAGCCTTGAACCGGCCAGGCTGCAGCGTCACCCTGAATAAGAGTGCCAAAAAACCATAAATAATTCGTGACCGTAACGGGTAAGCGACATGCTCTGTCAACGAATAAGAACTTACCAAGGCGCAAATGGTATGTCCCTCGATCTGCTTAGTGAGCTCCATGATCATATCAATTTCCTCGTTCCGCGCATTCCCCGTCTCAAACCGCTTCATCATGTTCGCCAGCCACCCGCTACCCTCCCTACAAGGCGTGCACTGCCCGCAACTCTCATGCTTGTAGAAAGCCGACAGACGGGAAATGGCTTGGACGATATCGGTGCTTTTGTCCATGACAATGACGGCTGCGGTGCCGAGACCGCTTTGAGCGTCACGGAGTGAGTCAAAGTCCATCAGGACCTCGTTGCAGACGTCTTTGGTGAGGACGGGGACGGAAGAACCGCCAGGGATAATGCCGAGGAGGTTGTCCCAACCACCCCGCACACCGCCGCAGTGCCGTTCAAGCAACTCTCTTAGAGGGATGGACATTTCTTCCTCAACGGTGCACGGTTTGTTTACGTGACCGCTGATGCAGAAAAGCTTGGTGCCAGAGTTGCGTTCACGGCCGAGGGAGGCAAACCAGGAGCCACCACGACGCAGAATAGTAGGGGCAACAGCAACCGTCTCCACGTTTGCAACTGTGGTGGGGCAACCAAAAAGCCCCACATCAGCAGGGAATGGCGGCTTCAACCGCGGTTTTCCCTGCTTTCCCTCAATCGACTCAATTAGCGCCGTCTCCTCCCCACAAATGTACGCCCCCGCCCCACGGTGAATGTACACGTCAAAATCATAGCCCGACCCACAAGCGTTCTTCCCAATCAGTCCCTCTTTGTACGCCTCGTTGATTGCCTCCTGCAGGTTGGAAGCCTCATTGTAAAACTCTCCGCGAATGTAAATGTACGCGGCGTTGGCGTTCATGGCGCGGCCAGCGACAAGACAACCCTCCACCAACTTGTGAGGATCATGACGCATAATCTCGCGATCTTTGCAGGTACCGGGTTCTCCTTCATCAGCGTTAACAACAAGGTACCGCGGGCGGCCGTCGGGAGGGCCAGGCTTGTTCATAAAGCTCCATTTGAGGCCGGAGGGGAACCCAGCGCCACCACGACCACGCAGTCCTGAGGTCTTCATTTCACTGATAATCCAGTCGTGGCCCTTCAATATGATCTCCTTGGTCTTGTACCAATCGCCCCGCTTCATAGCTCCCTTCAGACGAAAGTCGTGGCGGCCATAAAGGTTTGTGAAGATGCGGTCCTCATCTTTGAGGTTTCCGTAGGAGCGTTTGGGTTTGGGAGGGTCTGCTGCGGCGGTTGCAAGGGAAGCTTTCTGGAGGGTAAAGGTTGTGCGGTTGAGCACTGCGCTCGGAAAACGCCTGGAAGACAGCATTCTTTGGCAGGTGATGCCCCAACTTCCAATGAATGGAGATGGAATTGTGCGGAAGATCGTTGGCCGATCCATGTCCAGCGCAGTGTCGAGGCCGGCGGTGGCTTGGCCTCCAGCCAGTCAGGATCGTCCAAAGCGTGGCTTGACGTGCTTGCACCAAGCTCAGCCCGTCCATTGAACCTACCGTTACCTCCCCATTTCATCGCACCGTCCGTTTCTTAAGGCTCACTTTGCTGGCCAAGGGGACGCAGGCCTGAAACAAAATGTTGGTCCGACGCGCAGGTGACTCCTTTGCTGGTTTCTTTTGGTGCTGCGGTTTGCTCGCTCATGCCTGTGCATCGCAGTGCCCACCGCTCTGTCGACGTGCAGGTACCTCCCCCGGTTGGGTATGGAACTTTTAATCCTTCTAACACTTTTTGCCATATCATGGGGTATGGAAGACGCCACGGCGCACGTCACTATGCTTCTAGTGCACGCCCCGCACCGAATACTTCTCGAGCTACAACCGGCGGGGGGTTGGTCGCCGCGCTGGCTGTTGCGATGGGTGGGGTAGCCTGGAGTAAAGGATGGTTGGGAAAGAAAGAGGTATAATGATGCGAAGCGTTTCAATCATTGGAAATACGCGTCGCTGAGGTCGACTCTGTCGCAGGTATCCACCGAGGCGAATGTCGTGAAGCCTGTGAATGAGAAGTTGGTAAGAACTCAAGCTTGCTGATTGCTATGGACTCGACCAAAATGTTAATTTGAACAGGTGGAACCACCATCCACCGCCCCGATGCGCGTCAAAATGGAGCACTTGGTGAGGCGACTTCAGGGGGAAATCATTACCGCCATGGAAGATCTTGAAGGGCCTTCTGGCTGTCGGTTTGTTCGTGATGCCTGGGTTCGGGCCGAAGGTGGTGAAGGAATTTCGAGCATTCTCCAAAATGGACGGGTTTTCGAGAAGGCTGGGGTGAACATTTCTGTCGTTGCAAGCAAGGCTCCCGAAGGAATGTTGGCACATATGCGAGCGAGAAAGAGGGGAGGGTTGGACAAGGGACCGTATGATATGTTCGTTGCCGGCATCAGTTTGGTATTACATCCACATAACCCGATGGCGCCCACTATGCACGCGAATTATCGGTACTTTGAGCTGGTGGAGGAAGGAGGGGATCCTGATAAACCTGTTGCATCGTGGTTTGGAGGTGGTTGTGATCTGGTAAGCAGAACCAAACACAAATGCTCAACAGGGAACCGGTGGTTTCGTCCAATGACTAATTGCGCCAAAACAGACACCTTCCTATTTGTTTGAGGAAGATGCCGTTCACTTCCATAAGACCATCAAAGCGGCATGCGATAAACACGACCCTGCATACTACCCTCGGTTCAAAGAATGGTGTGACGAGTATTTCGACAATAAACATCGCGGCGAACGACGTGGGGTTGGCGGTATCTTCTTTGACGATTTGGAGGATCGTCCTGCAGAGGAGATCTTTGCCTTTGTGAAGAGTTGTGGGAATGCACTGGTGGATCAGTATGTGCCCATAATGAAACGGAGGATGGATATGAAGTACAGCGATGAAGAGAAGAGGTGGCAGCAGTTGAGGCGAGGACGCTATGTTGAATTCAATCTGGTGCGCAGTTTTTTTTCGGTATAAGTGACCATTCTGAGCTTCACCTGATGCTTGTCTTTTGAATTTTAGGTTCATGACCGGGGAACCAAATTTGGGCTTGCTACTCCTGGCGTACGCATTGAGAGTGTGCTGATGTCGCTCCCGCTGACGGCCCGGTGGGAGTACATGGCGGTGCCGAAGCCAGGGAGTAGGGAGGCGAAGCTGATTGAAGTGCTACAAAAACCTAGAGAGTGGGCCTGAGGTCAGATTTTAGATAGCTTATTTCAATCCTGTGACGCTGAGAAAGTGATCCGGTTCAATAACAGTGACACACACGTCGCTTCTATTATGCTTCCTGAATTGGAAGCAAGTGAATAGCAGCAGACAGCGCAGAATAGAAATCATGATTTCGCATGGTCATCAGATTCTGCGTATCCCACATCTTACCCCTCAGTCACAGATTAAAGACGTCGCAATTTCCATCCAGGACTGCAGCAGAGTGCTGAAATTACACCATCGTCGTCTTCGCCCCAACTTTTTGCTCTATGGTGAATTATCGAACTATCATATCAGGGTCAGGAATGTTCTATTTGGATACCGTGGTCGAAGCACAAGCCGCACAGGGGACCTGCACAGCTTTTGCACAGCCCTCGAATCCCAGCCATCTGGGGACCCGTTGAACCCGAACTCCCGCTTTTCAACCAACAAACCCATTGGCCTGCCAATAGAACTCGCTAGATGAGCATTCAACAAATATCACAGGCATATTAAAGAAGACACCCTAGAACCTGCTATCAGACGTACGCTCTTTCATAGTAACAGATACGGTAACATGGAGCGCGTGCGCATTGTTACCCCAAGGGACGGTTATACCCCAGCCAACCCAGACAACAACGACAACACAAACTTGAACCCAAACCCGCCGCCGCGGAGACACATTGGTTTCGTAGAGCAGTCCGACCCTCGGGCAAGCTTTGTATCTGACTATTACAGCCGCCCCGACACCCCCGATGTGGCCCCCTCAGAGACGTCCTCCCCGTACGAGCCCCACGGCGGTTACGCACCAACCCCTGAGTATGGCCCTGGTTACGCAGCGGGCCACGAACCCCAATACTCTCAAAAACCATCTCCTATTATTGTGAAGCCGCGTGGTACGGGAGCTGGGGGCAGCCTCAGCCCGACCGAGTCAGAGCTGGATATCGGCGGAATGTCCCGTCGGTTGGGCGCTACCGGCTTGAAGCACTCTCGGACTACCATCAACCGCAGAGTGAAGACGGTCAAGCTGTCTTCGAGCGGAAACTTTGTTATTAAACAACGAGTTCCCGATGAGGCGCTACAAAATGCAAATTTCAACAAAGGGGAAGAGTTTGAGAGCATGCGCTACACTGCAGCTACTTGTGGTGGGTAATCGTTCCACGAAACTTTCTTGATGAAATGGAGATGGAGGGAAGGACATTCGGGGCTCGCAAATGTGGGAAGAGTCGGATTTTGTCCTATGGGTATCCAGGCCCTCTCCTGGTCCTTTTTAATGAAGCTCGTCCGAAGTTGTCGGACACAACTGATTAACTTACTGTAAACAAATCACCTTGACAACTGCACAGATCCTGATCATTTCATCGAACGGAACTACAATTTGCGGCTCACAAATTACCGTCGCCACATCGAGATCTTCGTTGTGGTGACCATGTACAACGAGGATCAGGATAACTTCAATCGCACAATGTTTGGGCTGGCGCAAAACATCAAGTATTTGTGCGAAAAGGGGAAATACGGCTGGGATGCGGATGGTTGGCAAAAGGTTGCCGTCTGTATCGGTACGTCTTCATTACGAGTCCCTGCTATACCATTATTCGGAGTTATTTTGACCCCTGGCACTCGCTGCAGTATCCGATGGGCGATCCAAGATCCATCCAAATGTACTGAAGGTTCTTGAAGTAATGGGAGTGTACCAGGAAGGTCTGGCGCAGGCTTCGGTCAACGATGAACCCACCGCTGCACGTTAGTATCCCCGACAACTCTACCATGGTGGGCGGAACCAGCCAAGGCAGTCAAACTCACCACATCCTATCACTACACTTTCCATTAGATATTTTCGAATACACCGCCCAAACCTTCGTTGACCCTAAACACCAACCTTGGGGTGCTCGCGAAGGAATGCCACCGATGCAAACGATCTTCTGTCTCAAAGAAAAAAATGCAAAGAAAATCAACTCCCATCGGTGGTTTTTCAAGGCATTTTCGTCTTTGATCGAACCTAGGGTCTGCGTGCTGATTGACGTCGGGACGAGACCTAAGGAGGACAGTTTGTATGCTCTCTGGAAAGCTTTCTTCAGGAACGAGCAGGTAAGCATCCTGGTCCTACAAATTGGATTGGTCCGCGTCCTAATCCGTCGTCGAATTCCACCAGATTGCAGGTGCATGTGGTGAAATTCGGGCCGACCTCGGCAGCGGGCTTCAATACTTCAAATCCATCATGAACCCTTTGGTCGCCTCTCAAAACTTTGAGTACAAGATTTCAAACTTGCTCGACAAGTCTCTTGAAAGCGCCTTTGGGTACATCAGTGTCTTGCCTGGTGCCTTCTCCGCCTATCGGTGGAAAGCGTTGCAGGACACAGGGCCGGGAGAGGGGCCGCTGGCGAAGTATTTTGAGGTATGTCAAAGAGTGTGCAGGTTAAGTGTGAATGAACATCGCCTCCATTGTTGCTGATGCTCGGTTACTGTGCAGGGTGAACAACGCGAGGGAAAGCCTCAAGACAGTTCCATCTTCAGTGCAAACTTGTACCTGGTGCGTTCCGTTGATCAGCTCTGCCAGGTTTCTCCGGTTGACACTTGTTGCCTGACATCCTTCCCAACTCATCCAGGCCGAAGACCGTATCCTTTGCTTCGAGCTCGTGGCAAAGAAAAATGCAAACTGGACACTGCACTACGTGTCCCGAGCTGCGGCTGATACCGATGTTCCGGACTCTGTGCCGGAATTCTTGTCGCAGAGGCGAAGATGGCTGAATGGGAGTTTGTTCGCAGGGTATGTCGCATTGCTCGATGAGCTGACCCCTTATCGCTTGGGTCTGACCTCTCGGCTTGGTTTCGGCTAGGTTTTATGCCCTCGCGAATATTGGTCGGATCTGGCAGTCACGACACAGCTTTGGGCGGAAAATTGCTTTCACCATCCAGTACATGTACAACATTGTCAACCAGATCTTCTCATGGTTCATTCTTGGAAAGTAAGTTGTTGTACGCTGTTGTTTATATTTGAGTCGGCAACTGAGATATTTACATAACCCGCAACTTCCAGCTTCGCCGTCACGTTTTACTATCTCTTTGCCGAACTTCAGTCCATCCTCGAAGATCCCTCCGTCAAACCTGGCGAAACCGCATCCAAATTGATTAACGTTCTTATCAACATTGCGCGATTCTCCTACCCCGTTGCTTTGATCTGTCTCTTCATCATCTCCTTTGGTAACCGGCCACAGGCGTTCCGGCGCACCTACACTGTTGTCATGTTTGGTTTCGGAGTTATTGGCGCTGTCATGATAGGCCTCCTCGTCCGCCGGTGCCTTACCCTAGCACATACACAATTGAGCGGTCTCGATCAGGCTTACGCGAATCTCTTCAGGCCTTTGTTAGCCCAAACAAGCTCCGAAACCACGGATGGTGGTCAGTTGCTGGTCAATGCGCTATTGATGCAAGTAGCCAATGTGACGAAGACGAACGTCGACGCAAACCTGAAACAGTCCAAGCATGAGGCTCTGATCTACATGGTTACGCTGGCGTCGACTTTCGGCGTGTACTTCTTCGCCAGTTTTATTCAGTTTGATTTTATGCACATGTTCACGTGCTTTATTCAATGTGAGTATAGCCAGCGAGAGGGCGATACCGAAGGGTGGACTGCTAACGCTTTATGCATCGTACTTCAGACTTGTTGCTTCTTCCGTCATACATCAACGTCCTGACGGTGTACGCCCTCTCTAACCTTCACGATGTATCATGGGGAACAAAGTGCGTAAAATTTACCTTCCATTTGTAACAATTCTGGTCAACTGACAATCAAACATTCAGAGGTGACTCGAAAGCTGAGGTTCTCCCGTCAGTCCTCGCCAAGAAAGAGAAAGACGGCACAGTCGTCGCCGATGTGTCGGTCGCAGCGGACCGTCATGACCTGTCGGTCCACTACAAAGAAGCGCTCTCGGACCTGCAACGCCTGTCACACAGTCCCAAAGAACCACCGCCGCCACCCGACGCAAAGCAAAAGCAGGAAGACGACTACAAGTCGTTCCGCACCACCATGATGCTGACTTACCTCGGTACCAACGCCCTTCTGTTCGCCCTGGCAACACAACTGAGCGTCAACGCGTACCTGCTTGTCCTTTTGTGCGCTGTCGCTGGTATATCAGCGATGAAGCTGATGGGCGTGCTTGCCTACTTGTTCATGAAATTTTTGGCGGAAGTGGGACATTGTTGCGATGGGCGGAGCGATCGGGGTCGATGGAAGAAGCAGAATAAGGGGTGGACGCCAAGACGGGCTGGAAGCCGGAGTCCGCCTCCAAGGGGACGTGCAAAGGATGAGAGTGAGTTGGCGATGTTGGAGAGAGGGGCGCCGATGTCTAGCAAGGAGAGCGTCTATAGTTCTGGATCTACAGCGACTTTTGTGAGCATGGGATAAGTATATAGGGCATGGTCCGTGTTGGGGGAGGAGCAGGGACTAGCGACTTTTTCGGTGGTCCGCGACTGACTGTGGATAATGTTTTGTTTGATCTTTTACGTGTACGTGTATTATTTTCCTTGGGGGCCCCAAATTTTATTGTGATATTACTCTGTAAACGCAAGATTTGCATTTGGTGGTTTTCACTGCTATTGAGACGGTTGTGGAGCCACTCGTCTGAACACCAGGCATCGCTCCAACTCTTTGTCATCTCTCACCATTTCTAGAAACTGCCACCTCCCATCCTGTCGCAGCTTACTGCCCTGAACCTTCTTCCCCTCAAATATCTTAACAACCCGATCCGCCATCCCATGCCCAACCTCGACAACCAACACGGTCCCATCTTTTATCACTCCAGTCCCGACACCCAACCCGGCCTCAACGTCAACATAGGCCTCGTAGCCGGTCGGCCCGGCGAATAAGGCAGATTCCGGTTCGTTCTCCAATGACCGAGTTTCAAACGCTCGAGCTTTTCGTTTTGTCAAATAGGGCGGATTGCACACCACCACATCAAACGGTGCGGGAACCATCCCGGTGCTCACTGTCGATGATACCTCAGATTTCTCCACGTCCTGAGTTGCGGCCTTTTCATCACGTCCACCGCCAGCAAGAAGAGCATCCCCAACACTATCAAACTTCCCAACCACAAACCTCGCTCGATCGCCCACACCCAACCTCTCAGCATTCCCACGCGCCACGTCCAAGGCACCCTCGGACGCGTCCAACCCGACACCCAACGCCATCGCGCACGCAGACAGTATGGAAATGAGTAGGCACCCACTGCCTGTGCCGAGATCCAGCACTCGGGGTGTTGCGGTTTCGGATATGTATCGGAGAGCGACGCGGACGAGGGTTTGAGAGGCGGGCCGGGGAATCATTACGGAGGGAGTGACGTGGAATCGGAGGTTGAAGAAGTCCTGAGCGGTGAGGTGGGCGTGAGCAGGGGAATAAAGGGATCGGGAGCGGAAAGATGGAAATTTCAGGCATGAGACATGAAACGAGGGAAACCCTCGAAAGTCCAGTGTCCCTCTTTTTCGAGCCGGAGCTCCGTCTTTCATCCAAAATCCTTGGGGACGCGGACGGTTTTCAAATCTTACCTTCTGTCCAGTAACATACGCAACAGGTAAATCCCCATCCGTGTCCGACTCCGATTCTTCTCGACTGCCTCCACCGGCCTCGCTCAACTCCCTGGCATCCTCCTCCTTTTTGCGATCCCATGCTTTGGCATCTCGAATCCGAAATGCTTCAAATTTCGCAGGCTCAGGCTTTTGTACCACCACATCTTGTCCAGTGAGAGGGTGTTTGAACTGAACTCCGGTTAATGCCATAAAGAGGCCTTTATCCCGCGCTGTGCGGTGTGGTAGTGTGTATTTGGACTGGCCTATGACGGGATGGCCGCGGTTGAGAAGGTGGATGCGAGGCTGGTGTCTTTGGGTGCCACCGATGGGGATGACTTCGAGGGTTGAAAGGAAGCCGGTTGGTGAGTTGCGGGTACGGGAGGTGGATAGGATTTTGACGGATGTTGCGGCTGGCTGAGCTTTCAGAAAGAACGTTGTGGTAAGGCGACGGTGTAATGGTGCCATGCTCAACAACTTTCGCCACGAAAACTTTCAAAGATGTGCTATAAGCGATTGCACAAGGCGATTGAAATACCTCTGATATCATCGTCAATCACGAAACTTTCGCCGATTGATTTGCCGGATGTCGTTTCGACATTTCCATGACACATGACGTGGTACTTTAACACCATTTCACACTGATCGTGCATTCTCCTCAACTGTGCTTTGGCTCCCTTTGTTTTTGCAACCACAGCAAGACCCTGAGTGGCGTTATCCATGAAGTTGATGCACTCGGGATGGGGAAGTGCGTCGGGACCTACTGCAGGAATCAGATTGTATGGAAGCGCAAGTTCGAGAGTGTGGGTTTCCTTCTCTGCTAGTGCAATTCCACTTGGCTTGGATACGATTGCCAGATGAGCGTCCTCATATTCAATCTGAGCGGAAGTTGTATATGTGGTATGGGTCGGAGATCTATGTTTCGCCGAAGGACATTCCACCAAGGGTGGCGCACCTCAACTTTGACATAGTCCCGAGCCCTTTTACAATCATCCACCGTCCGAAACAGCGTTACCACATCGCCCTCAAACAACTGCTGTGTTTCTCTTGCGACCTTCCCGTTAACCAGAACCGCCGATTCTTTGAAACATGCGTGCGCTTGGGATTTTGAGAGAGGGATGGTGGGGAATGCGTTTCGAATGTATTTGGCAAGCTTGGCGCCTGCGTCCGCTGAGGTGACGGTCGCGTGCGACGCTCGACGTACTTGAGCTTCCATTATGGACCGGCGAGCAGGGAGATGGAGGGGTCGTAGGAATCGAGATCGTTGGAGGAGCATGAAGAGTACGAAGAGAAGGTGTGGCTGGGGGTTTCCAAGCGACACGAAGGACCCCAACGCGACGCGTCAACAAAAGTGCTCAAAAGTTCTCTAACGAGTGAATTTCCAACCGCACATTTCTACACGTTAGAAATGCCCCCTGTCGTCTTACCTTCAGATATATTCCCTATCATCGCCAGGCACTGTCACCCCTTCGACGCTCGCAAGATACAACGCCTAAACAAGGAAATTTGGTGTGTCATCACAACCAACGACCTCGTGTGGAGTGAAGCACGCTGGAAATGGGGTCAGAGGGCCTGGAATTGTTGGAAGTGGGCGGCGAACAATGGTCATGTTGACGTGCTGAGGTGGTGCTTGGAATCGGGTGGCCTGGATGTGCATGCTCGCAACGATTACGCTTTACAGTCCGCCGCCTCGAAAGGACACCTGGGTGCCGTCAAACTGTTGTTGGAGAAAGGTGCGGATGTGCACGGCCGAGGCGACGGAGCTTTGCAGATGGCGGCGAAATATGGATTTGTGGAGGTGGTCCGTGTGTTGTTGGAGAAAGGTGCGGATGTGCATGGCAAAGGCCATCGCAACGACGCTTTGCTATGGGCAGCAATAAACGGACACCTGGAGGTGATCCGTCTGTTGTTGGAGAAAGGGGCAGATGTGCATGGCCGCGGGGGCGGGGCTTTGCGTTGGGCGGCACACAACGGACACCTGGAGGTGGTTCATCTGTTGTTGGAGAACGGGGCAGATGTGCATGCTCAAGGTGACCAAGCTTTGCATTCAGCGGCAAATAAGGGGCACATGGCGGTGGTCCATCTGTTGTTGGGGAAAGGTGCGGATGTGCATGGCGAAGGCCATCGCAACGACGCTTTGCTATCGGCACCAATAAACGGACACCTGGAGGTGATCCGTCTGTTGTTGGAGAAGGGGGCGGATGTGCATGCCCGAGGTGACCAAGCTTTGCATTTAGCGGCGAAAAAAGGATGTGTGGAGGTGGTCCATCTGTTGTTGGAGAAAGGTGCAGATATGCATGCCCAAGGCGACAAAGCTTTGTGCTTGGCAGCAAGAAATGGAGACCTGGACTTGATCCGTTTGTTGTTGGACAAGGGGGCGGATGCGTTTGGCAACAGAAAACGGACACCAGGAGGTGGTCGGTCTGTTGTTGGGGAAATGGAGGACGTGCATACGTGCGGAGTTGTATTGCTTTGGGCGGGAATTTTGGTGTGGTTTTTGAATGTGGGGTTCTACCTTTTTGTTTTGGCGTTGCTTGTACAGTTTGTAGCTGTATTGGGGCAGTATGTCTTGGGTTAAGGAACTGGTCAATCTCCTGATGGAGTACGGGGCGCGTATGCCGTAGATGCAATGAAAAACCGCAGGCAGGGCCTTTGGCATGCGGCGGCGTCCCGGGAGGTCAAGGAATGATGGGATTTCCGGATCTGTTTGTGCTGTAAATGAAGACACAACACGCGACGCTCAAGACGCTCAACCCAACTGTCTGTCCATTTCGGGCCCATCTTCACCTTCAAGGGGACGTCAAGGCTCCCATTACTCTTCATTCGTTCCAGCACTGTATTTGCTCTTATCTACCTCAACACGATATGCCCAGCCCATGGGTATCCAAACTCATCCGCTCGATGTATTATTCTGTAGACTGTGAGTCGACCCTTTTTTTGTTCTCCTTTGGACGATCCTTGCTGGCTGCACAGCTGGAAACAAATCCGCGACTTTGACCCACGCCTCATGATCTGAAGGAAAGGCTATGGACCATGACCAGGAAGAAAACCGGGGGAATGGATACCTACGGTACCTGCAGGTTGCAATGTAGCACGCCATCTGCTTTCCATGTCTGAACCTCTGAACACCACCCCTGGACAGCAAAGTAACCAACTTATGCTTAGGCTGACTCTTGACTTCCATGGCAAGGCGTCTCTTGACCCCACACCGGCATTAACAGATCTGGTGACGGGTATCCAAAACGGACAGAGGACGACGACTGTTTTTCACCGTTTTTTCTGTTTAGTCAAAACCTGCGAGTTGAACCAAATAACAAAGAAAGAAAGTGTGTGGGTGGGGAAACTAGGGACGCAAAGGCGTCGTGAGACCCTTCTATTGCAAAACCCTGATCCGTTCACATCTCAGCCCGCTTGGGGTGCTGAATTTTCCCACCCTCCTTTTCTGCGCAAAGCCGACGACAGTCAACCAAAAAAACGGGAACAGGGTCGAGGTCTACGGCCTTGAATGGTGCAGAACCCTACTCTGCGGCCACCGACTCTCATTCCTGACGCGTGACGGGCTGGTGATTGTCCCATAAAGGAGCAATTGGGGAGGGAAAGAGAGGAAACAGTTTTGGGTGTAGTGTCGCGCTGGGCTATGGGAAGTGAATTGCAGCAATGCACGCGTAGGGTTAGGTTCGGATGTTGTGCTTTTCAGGATTGTTTGTGGGAACGACAAAAGTAGGCGGCGCGCTTCTGCAATTTGTAGATGAGCTTTTGCGGGATGTCCGGGCTCGGGGACAGTCGCCAGGAGGAAACACTATTTAATGACAACAGAAGGGCGAAAGAAAGGGCTAGGTCCATCTTTCGCGGGTGCCAAATCATTTGACACTCCTTTGACGTCCCCTTATTTCCGTCCCTCCCGTCAAGACCACGATGCGCCCTACTTTAGCACTCCTCACCTCCCTCGCACTGACGGCACCCACCTACGGCACCCCTCTGCGTCGCGACAACACCCCCGAATTCGACTACATCGTCGTTGGCTCCGGCCCCGGCGGCGGCGTCCTAGCCTCCCGCCTCGCGTTGGCAGGGTACCAAACCCTTCTCATCGACGCCGGACCCGACTACGCGTCCCTCAACACCACCGTTCCCGGGTTCAGCGCCAATGCGGGCGAGGACCCACAGATTGCGTGGAATTACTTTGTGAAGCAGGGGGAGGCGGAGCAGGGGGAGCGGCAGAGTGTGTTTTACC
>JADGKA010000837.1:0-13752 GCA_027604605.1 Borealophlyctis nickersoniae
ATGGGGAGGCGGGGTAATATCGTTCTCACGGATGGACTACACGCGAAGCATCATTATTGACAGTTCCCGTTGAATGCAGGAGCATCTTGTGGACATGGGCGGACCATCGAGTGGACGGCGACGAGATCAAGACGATGTTGCGGCTAAATACAAAAATATGTACGAAGGCACACTAGATCCATTCCGACAATTTCATAAGCAGGTATGAATTGCGTGCATGAAATTTTCGCATGGGTTCTGCATTTTTGTCAAGTCACTAACGCTCGGCATGTCCGATATGCTTCATGAAACAGGAAGAAGCTCGTCGGTTCAAGGAGATGAACCCCGCCGAGCGTGCCACGTTAAGTCTAACCAAACTCATAGTGCACAACAAGTACTCTCGTTGGTTTTTCGTGGCATATTCCGGAATGCTACACTTGTTGGTCTTTGCAACTCTGTACAAGTTGAGCTCCTGGGAAGAATGCCGACATGGTAAGCGGACAATTCGGTCGACCACCAACCTCAACCAGCAACAGGTGGCTAAATTGTTCGAAATAGATCATGAACTTATGGCGCCTCCGCAGGCAAGAGGTTTGGCCGAAGGCATGCATGGGTGACAGTTCCCACAGTAATTGTAATATATCATCAATAAATATAAAATGAAAAGAGAACGACCAATTGACCAGTTATCGGACTGATGAGGAAGAACGTTCATGGCTTTTTTGCAATGAAGGGTAAAATTCTGTGTTTCCCATGCTACCCAATCCTATCATACATTGTATCACGCATTTAGGATGCCTCTCCCTAAATGCTATGAGAAGAAAAGTGGTGTTTTTTTTTCCAGTCCTTTTGGCAGTGGTTTAGTGTTGGTGGTGCATAACTTCTTCGCCACGCATGACCCGTTCGAAGTGTGCGTCTGAATACCACGCGGAAGAGTACGTCAGGCATACAGTTCACCGAAAGGAAAATTGCCAAGTGATAAACCTTACCAACGGGAATGGGTTTCTCCTTTTCTTCGCCAAGGGACAGGGCAAAGGCACCCGCACCCACCAGAGCTGGACAACAGAAAGGGGAATGTTAAACAATAGTTCACATTGAAAGAGGAAGTCCGTGCAAGCAAGTTGGCGAGTGCGTACCAAGAACCTGAGAAACCAAACGGGCGTTGATGATCTTTTGCGATTTTGTGATGTCCTTCCTGTTGTATGTGTACATAAGGACGCCTGCCACCGCTGCTGCCCATGAGTACCCTGCAATAGATGAAGAAGGTCGGGCAAGGTCATCATCCATGGGCCGTCCGCAAAGTAAGGGTGAAACTGCGAATACAAAATGCAAAACGTACCCAAGAGTTTCAAGCGATTGTCGTATGCATATTTTTTGAAACCCTCCATCGTCCAGACTGGTTGCCTTTCCCTTGCAATTGCCGCTGCGTCTTCTGGCCGCGTAACAGAGAATCGCGCCACCAGTTCACGATCGGCTTCAATGGCAGCCTTGTCTACAAGTCACAGATCGAAAGGCCAGAAATAGTTAAAGGGAGGTTGGCTACAAAATAAGGACCATTATACGTCCGCTGTTCTTTCGCTTACCAGTCACGGTAAAGAAGACGGCAGTTGGGATGGCCAGTCCAAGGGAGAGCTAACATGATGAAGGGGCTAACGATCAGAAAACGAAAGAGAAACGTGCGGGACCGTTGCGTCGATTTCCCACCTTGATGGGTGGATACAGATTTCTGAAGGAAGGCGAGTATCTGTGACCGACGTAGCCAGCTGCCAGCATGACAGGCACAGTGATGGCCATTGCTTCGAGTCCTCTTTTGATTACATGTCTGTCTCTCCAGGCCTTTTCTTCCTCGGTGAAGCCAGACGCAGGCATATTCGGTTAGTTGCGGGTAATGTACAGGGGGTAAGTGCGTAAGCGTGAGTTTGACGGAGTATGAGAGATGAGGATTTGATTGCAGAAAAACGCGGAGAGGATTTGTGGAATCTCGAGGAAGATGGGAGTTGAAAAAGTGTGGAGGGTGGAGACAAAACGCGGGTCTGGAACTCATTCCAAAATGATTTGTTCACCAACATGTCATGTCATCCCACTCGGACAAAGACGGGATCTCGGATCGTGGCTGGATCGTGGCTGGTGAGTGGCCGGTGAGTGGCTGGTGGCTGGCCGTATGTTGGGGTTTAGCTGCGCGCGATTGAGAGCAGCTACTTAGAGCAGTAAAAAGGGGGCAGTATCGCAGACGGGTCCATCTACCTATCTAACTTACCTAGTCCGTTCCTGTAAAACTGCCTATATACACCGTGGCGTTTCCACTGCCCAATGCCATCAATAGATACCGACGTCAAACATATTCTCATCCTCGACGACGCAGGAACACCCTCGGTCTATCGGCGCGTCAACTACACAGACTTCGTCTCCAGGGATGAAAACGTCCGATTATTGATAATAACGTCAGAGGGCGCTCTCAGCGACACTGACAAAGTAATTTGCTTGGCTTATGTGGAACTGAAAAGTCCCACTACGAATGGAATGGTAGAGGTCTGGGCAAAGAAGTTCCATGATGAGCATCGGATTGATCAGATCTACACCAAGCAAGAAGGTACCTATCGTGATGTCAACGATCATATCGGGGTTTGGGGTAACAAAACATATTGGACTTCACCCCCTAAATGTATTATCTGCATTTTGTGCAGATCTCATCCTTCGCGCATCGCACCTCCGTGCATACCTCGGTGTTAAAGATGGTCTCTTGCCCCACCAAGCAATTGTTTTCCGAGATAAGGAAGAAATGAAACACACCCTTCAGCTTGCGGGATTCCCTGTACCCCCTTTCCGACGGGTTCACTCGCCGTCTGACGTTCTCGCCTTTGCTGATACCTACGGATACCCCATCGTCCTCAAACCTACTTTGGGATCAGCCTCGGCGGGTGTAGGGGTGATTCGCAACGCGTCGGAATGCGAACTGTACTTGGAACACCGCTTTTTTGAATGCATCAATGATAAAGTTCAGGACATGTCCGGCGATATCATCGTAGAGGCTTTCGTGGACGGTTCTATGTTTCATGTAAATGGATACGCGCGGCGGGGGGAATTGGTCTATGTGTGGCCATTTGCGTACGTCAGCACCAATCTGGAATTCACGGCCGGGAAGGCGTATGGGAATGTGTTGGTTCCAAAGGGAGATCCATTATGGGACGGGTTGGTAAAGGCAACCCAACGGGTGCTTGCTGCGCTTCCTCAGCCCGAAAACTTAATGTTCCATTTGGAGCTGTTTGGGAAAAGGGGCGTCGACGGGGGCTTGCAGGAACACATGCTGTGCGAGATTGCTGCCCGTCGGCCGGGGGGATCCATCGGGTTGCTGATTGATATGGCGGAAGGTGGAGGAAATATTTTCCCTGAGATGGAGTTTCGGTTAAACAACGGCCTTCCTCTCCGCCATGACAGGGAGGCGGTGGCCCGAGTCAATAACCCTGGGTTCTCGTGCGGGGATCTCATGGTTCCGTTGAGAGTCGGAAGGCTGGCCGCGTTGCCTGCCGAAGGGGATGTATGCCCCGTTGCCGGGGTGCAGTATATCCCAATTGCGAAGGTTGGGCAAATCTACAAAGGGTTCAACATCAACGCCATGAACACCTGCGCACGCTTTGTTGTAACTGCTGGGGAGGCGGGAGTGGACACCGCCGAAATGCAGCGGAGACTGGGGCAAGCACTTGAGTGGTTTGATGCGCGGGTGGTATACGAGCCAGTTACGGACATTTAGATCTTTGTGGTAGGAGGGTTCTTGTAAGGTTCATTATATTTTAGTACTAGAGTAACTGTTATTTAGCCCAAATCAAACGAGAATATCAACTATGTAACGCCTTCCTAGGTTTCAAATCCATCAACATGTCCATATGCTGGTCAAGCAAAGGCGGCCGATCAGGTGGTTCAAGATAGGCACCCCCATTCGCGCCAACAGCATCGCTTAACGCCCCAATTAAATCGCACCGCTCTTGGAACTGCTTCAGCCGGCGGGCGTAACTATCTCGCACCCACTCTTTGGACTTTGAATTATGCGCTGTGCAGAGCACCGATAGTTATTTGTTAGCCCCTCTAAGCCTAATTATGCCGAAAACAAGCAGAGAAGGTCACCTTTGAGATATAATGCCAGATACTGGCAGGCGGACTCGCGCACATTCTTGTACGGGTATTTAGGTCTTGCTTTTCCAACCGCCTCCAATGCTTCGATCAATGACGTTGCAACGGCTTGCTCGAGGTAGCCTACAAGGGGTAAAGTTGTAACCGGTATAGGAGCGTGACGCGGTGGTAACTTTCGAGGCAGTTGCAAATTCGTGTATTTCCACGGTGTTCTGGGAAGACAAACGGCAGAATATCAGCGTCAATGTCTCGAGTTGGCCAAGTCAAATGATGATTATTCACCGCATAAATTTCTCCAACGTCTCACTGGTCGCCATAGAATACAACTTATCTTCGTACTCTGCAACGCACTCTGGGTCGCCCGGTATTATGCTCGCGAACCTGTGGAAGGCAACGTGCACTTTGATGAGGACTGCGCTCGCAGTGCAACATTCCAACGGTGTTCGAACGCCCATACCCCTTCGGTCCTTCCGCAAAAGTAACCGGACAGTATCCTTGCAATTCCAGTCCTTTTGGAAACATAGCTTTCACCTCGCCGGGCGAACGTCTCACCGGAAGATGTTCTGGCAAGTCCCTTCCATTCACGTATTTTTCGGGATCGGATAAGAAACTTGCAAGCTCGTTCGGACCGGCAGTGCGGTAATACAGGTTCTGTCAGAACGTGTTAATAAAACAATGCAACGCTAGTCCTTGAAACCAAAGATGAAATTTATTACTTGATATTCTGCCATGTACTTGGTACCCTCCGGTCCTTTCACCAACTCTTCCCGATCCACAAGGCTGACAGGACAATAATCTCGGAATTTTCCAAGGCGGGATGTAAGATCCGGAAGACTTAACCCAATGTCGAAGATCGGTGCAGCATGGACTATGAAAGGATGAAGTCAGGCAACACGGCAACAAATGGCGTGGGACGGAATGCACATTGCCTACGTTTCGTTTTCAAATCCAAGTACTTTTGCTGCCGAGCGATAGCGCTTACAATAGTGGACTTGAGGGAATCTTTGATGGACCATTTTGACCTCTTCCCATCAATCGCGACCCAGCTGGCATATTTTCCTTGGTATAGTTGCTTTATCGCGTCTAGGCTCTTCTGGTCTTGGTCATCCCGTAGCCAAAGTACATCTTTCACGTTCATGCGGGGAGTTTCCTGGCTGTAGCAATCGTCAAATGGGTTGGGTCCCAGATTGCTGGTTCATAACTGCGCACTCACATTGTATCCATGCGGAAGTCTTCCGCACACCGGGCGTACATCTCCTGATCGGAGATTTCCAGCCGAACTGTTAAATGCGCCCGAACTCCGGCTTCTTCAAGCGCAGCCGCCTGCTTTGGTGTAATTGGATACCCGTCCAGCACCCATCTAACATTGTGGAAGTTTCTTGTCAAATAATCCAATGAGAAAGAAGAACAAGAGCGCTTAGCATACCCTTTTGCTTGACACGCAGCCCGCGACGTGACAACTTTCAGCACATGCGTGACAATTTCATCAGATAAAGCGGCTCCTCTCTCCAGCGTAGCTTTGACCTTGGTACCACACAAAACAGAATCAATTTCCGCTCCAAAGCCGAATCGACTTGGTGAATGACTACCTTAGCATGCAAAGGAGACGGCTCTTGCCCTTCCAAGAGAATTTGGACGGCGGATGCAACGGTCAAGTACACCACATCCATATCAGCGGCTAGTTGGGTAGCAAGCGACGTTTTACCGGATTTAGGGCGACCTAATACGAAGAGTGTGGGCGGCAGCGTCGGAGGGAGACTGGGTTGGTTAACGTACTCCAGGGTATTCTGCAAAAATTCCTGTGGAAGTCGACGGGTAGTGTAATTAGTGAGAATTCGCACATAAAGAGAGCAGCTGAAACTACGCACGTCTCGATTGGTTTTGTTTTGCAAAAAGTATATATGGTCGCGGTAGACAACCGGCACTCGTCCAAGGCAAGTTGTTTTGGTCACACAGCTGGTTTTTTTGACCGCGACTGGGCAATACTGCCTGTGATAATTCCTGTCAGCGCGCATTCACGTAAGATACGGGTCCATAGCCAGAATAATTACCCAAAACGGCTGTAGTATTTCACACCAGTTTGCAACTGTTTCTCGGCTTCCTTTGGCTTCACGGTCATGGCACTGGAAAACAGGCTTTTCCTCTAAAACCGGCGAGGCTTTAGTTTCCGTAGACTCGGAAATCCAAATCGCTGTTTTCAAAACCCAAATCTTACGTTCTCCAAATATGGTTTCAACGCTTTCCGCAGGGACGCTGCTACCGGACGCTGGCAATGATTCGCATCGATTTGCAGCAAAGGGATGCTGCAGAGACTATCCAGGGTGACTGTGACCTCCGTAACAAGAGAATTTTCCTTCTCCGTCCTGACCGGGTCGACTTTGTCATTTGTCACACGTCAGACGCTGTCGAGATCATACTTACATTTCCATCAACTCATCCATGAGATCCTCATCGCTTGGCATGCCACCCTCCTCGTCCTCGTCATCATCATCCTTTCTCTTCCCTCTGCCACCACCTGCCTCGCCCTTTTGACCCTCTTCCGCTGCCCGAGCCAGGTACCCCTCCTCCGCGCGCTTTCGATGTTCCGGCAACCGGCGATGCGCGGCAACTTCAGGCTCAATTTTCATCACCACAAATGCGTCCACGTGGAAATTGTGCTTTAAAAGGACTTCTGTTTCGAGCTTCGTTCGGGGGAACCCTTCCATCAGGAAACCGCGTGAAGCGTAGGGCTAGCATGAGGGAAAGAAAATATCGACCCAGTCAGCACTGCGCAAACACCGTAAGCGCTGAGCCCTCCACCTTTACCTCCTCTTTGAAAAGCGACTGCAAAATTTCAAACAGCACCGGTGGAGACAACAGTCCCGCATTCTCCCGCACCATATACTCAATCTCATCCCGCAGTCCCTTCTCTTGTCTTTCGGCAAACTCAGTGACATATTCCTGGAATCTGACGTACGGGATGTTCCATTTTTCAAGTAACTTTATGGAAGTGGTCTATAGAGCCATAAAAAGACATTTAGCGTGCAAGCAAGGCAAGATAATTCATAAGAAAGCTGCATTCTTCAAGTAGCCACCTTTCCCGAAGCGGTTGGACCCAGAAACATCAATCTAGGCGGCGGGGCGACCATGGGTATCTTGCCAGTGACATAGTTGTGGGGCTCTATAACAAAAGCTGCTCGAGCCTCCTCACTGGAACAGAAGTAGTATTGTCCCTATGATAAAATGGGTTAGGTACCATAAGATTGACAAACTAGTTGCCATCGCATCTCATTATACCTCATATTTGACGGAGAACTGTTTGTTGCCCTTTTGCAAAATGTTTGCGTCGCGAAGGGAGAATGGGCAGTAGTCTTTCGTATAGCCCAACTCCAGAACAGGGGGCAATTCCGCTTGCATTTTAGGCGTCAGGGAAACTGTAAGAACAGTCCGCGTTACAAATATTGCCCAAACCGTGCGCAGCTCAACAAAATATGATCCATACCAGCCTTGGGGAAGAACGGATCCACAGCCGTCTGTATTGAACTGAGTACGGACGGAATTTGCAGTTCCGCCTGCACCGTGATCATTGTTGCCTCCGCATCCTCCAACGTCTTTATAACATCCGCGTACTCTTCCCTGAATCCATTGAACAGATTGTCAAAGTGCGGGTACATTTTTATCTCGACGTCGGGAAGCCATGTTGGGTCGGGTTCCTCTGGCGGTTGGGTAGTCGGGCCGCGGAAAGGGCGACCGGTGCGGGAATTGGCTTTGAAGATTTCGAAGCGGGAGCGAACGTTCTCGTCGTTGATGTCTAACGGCATACATTATGGGTCAGCTGCCTAGGAGAAGGCTGGACGCTTGCTCGAAAGCAAATGCACAGGAAATACCGTTTTGGAGAACAACCACATACTGAGGTACAATTTCCGCTCCTATCAGCGCTTGAACCTAGTCACGGAAAGCGCTTAAGGTTTTGGAAGGCGAGGAATTGAATCATTGCGGAACCCACTTGCTCATTGGTACGTGGAAATCCATCTAGGACCCAGCCCTCATATTTCTGGAAGCAAACCAGATGAGTTCAAAATCACTTCTGTGGAAAGAAGGGCACGAGGGATGCACCTACATATTCCGGCTTAAGACTCTCTTCAATTGCCATATTGATTATGTTCACTTGCATATCGGGTGGAATGGGTTTACCGCTACGAGTTTTGCGCACAAGCTACGCAAAGATTGGTAAATTATCAAGCGAAAACCCATCGGAAAACAGCAGTCCAACCTCGAACCTTGCCATATAACGGAATCCGTTTCATCAACTCATTCTGATCCGGCGCTTCATCCCACTCCTGCAGAATCTCATCCACCGATACGTATTTCAACCTGTAAATTCTGGCAAGCAGCTTGCACTGCGTCGTTTTCCCCGAAAATGGTCCACCCAGCACGCAGATGCGGAGGTTGGAGAGGTGGGGCGGACGACAAAGATATTTGTCAGGGTTTGCGAGGAATTTGGCAAGGTAATTTTCGGAACTCAGGAAGTAGATCATCCCCTGACGAGAGCTGCGAGTGAGAGGGGTATCCCAACCTTGCCACCCGTAAACCCGGTAAGGAGCATGACGGATCAGGCGTCACTTACTCTATATGCGGCCGGCAGGTTCATAGTCGGCGCCTGCACCAATTTGCCCTCTTCTATAAACGTTACGGGACAGTACCGGCCCCACAAACTCAGGTCTCGTCTGGGTTCCCCTTCTTCCAACTGAGCAGTAGACAAGAACTTTATGATATCCTGCTCGGCCAATCCTACAAGCATCTGACATTGGTGCCTCCGTCAGATAACACTTCCTCAACTCTCAATAGCTCACCTCTGAAACCTCCCTCTGGCGGGTTTAGCACCTGAGGAAGCACCGCTTTGCAATGAATCGAATACCCGAGAGAGGCAATACGTTCCATGGCATTTTCAAACAATGTGTCGACGTGTTGCGAAGCATCGAGATCAATGACATGCAGCGCATCAAAATGCTTCTGGCGGAAACGGTTCAGAGTCTCTTGCTCTTGGGAGAACACGCGCAATTGCCGAGCAACAAGTTCTGAATTGTCCTCCGGGCGTTTGATCAGACTTTTAAAGATCAATGCTGTCTCCGTTAGAAAGAGCGCCGTCGGTGCCGGGCAGGGCAAATGAATAAAACAACGTACCGGTCGATGATTTCCGCCGACAGAATGGGCCAAACAGTCTTGTTGACGAGTGGGATTTCTTCCACCTTTCCTTTGGCACTTTTCTTTCTCCGCTTCTTCTTCTTCTCGTCATCATCGTCCTCGTCCTCATCCTCTTGGCTGTCCTTATCGTCATCATCCACGTCACTTTCCTCATCATCTGCGGACCCTTCCTCATCCGCTTCACCTTCTTCACCTTCTTCGCCTCCGGACCCTTCCTCGGCACTATCCCCAGCTTGCCCTTCCGCCCTCATTTTGCGCGAGTAAGTCACCTGAGCCCCCGGATACATTATGCCAGTGACGGGATCCACCCACTGAGACGAGCGACGCCTGATCAAACTTTCGTCGTCAATGTTGAGATTGATCAGGACGGGGGAGTGGTTAGGTCTCCGGTTTGCCACAAGATCCTCCAACATTTTCATGTCCTCCTCGACTTTATGCTCTCGAAGGCCAAATGGCAAGGCCTCAAAAACGTATCCTGTGGTGATGGTGTCAGCACTTCAAACCTGTCTTCAAAACGCATTCACGGCCAAACCTTTGAAAGCGGTTTCTTCTGCATCGATTGCCTGGTGTATCATACTCTGCGTCGTTTCCATCGGAATCAGTTTCCCGCTGGCCAGGCTGGAAGCAATCTGACATGGCCAAGTTCAGGAAGTGAGTCGAAAGCTAATACTACGCATTCCTCTCGAATGGATTCCACCCGAAAGGAAACCCACCTGCTCGCGGGTCGGCGCAGTTTTATCCTGCATAGCCTTCGTCAGCAGGGCATTCGGATCAATGAGCTCCAAATTCAAGGTAGTGGCCAGTTTTTGACCAAGAGTTGATTTTCCGCAACCTGGTTTTCCCATGAGGATGTAGCATGCTCTTGTTGTTACTGGGACGGTGCGTGGCGGCGGGAGGAGGGATATGATGTCGTCCATGCTGCGCGCAGGGCGCTGGACTTGCCCTGAGGAAAGCATTGTTGTTGTGCCAATGGATTCTCAGAGATACAGTATTTCTGACTTTCGGATGCGGAAATGGATTGTGATTTCCAGCCCTCTTTTGTCCTCTTCTTTTGTTGGAGAGTTGGAGGTTGGGATACTGGGATACCCTCGACAGAACCAATAAGCCTCACTCATAAGCCTCACTGTTCTGGATACCCGCCGCGCTGCTCGACTGTGGGATCCATGGGAGTTCTCTCTTGCATCCATCGTCCGCTTCGTTTTTTGCACGCACCCACACAAGCAACTCTTTCTTACATCCCCAAGCTCAAAACCCTCTACCACTCCATTTCCTTTTGGATTACTCTGGTTTGCCCCCCCCTTAACATCGACAAGAAAACAATGTCCAAAGTCCACTCCACCCTTTCCATCATCCGCCGCGCCGACTCTTTTCCCCGCTCGCGGGAACTCCAAGTTCTCACCGCCCCATCGCCGTCAGTCGGTCTCCCTTTACTCATAGGCCAAACACCCGTCGGCTGGGTGTGCCCGCAAGTCATCTCCCTCCTCACCGACCACCCCACAGTATTCCAACTCCACTCAACCTACATTACACTCAACCCAGCACTAACGACCCCAGACGCCCGCACACAAGCAATAGACACCATCCTCCGACAGTGGAAAGCAGAGCAAAAGTTTGTGTGTCTCAAGGGGTGGAGAGACGAAGCGTACGATGTCTTTGCAGATGCAGCGAACGGTCGGAGAGAGGTCGTGATGAGGATTGAGAGGTCTGCTGTCGGGGTGCTCGGCATGCGCGCGTACGGATGCCATCTGAATGGGTACGTGCGGGATGCGAGCGGAGACGTGAAGATGTGGATTGCGAGGCGGAGTGAGACAAAGCAGACGTATCCGGGCATGTTGGATAATCTAGTGGGTGGTAAGGTTGGCAAAATTTGGCATTTTATTTTGTCGACTATTTTCTCGACGATTTTGGTGGGTTGACGACAAACATGTGATTCCATGTGCAAAAAAAAGGCGGATTGCCAGCAGGAACAAAACCGCACGACAATATTGTGAAAGAGTGTCACGAAGAAGCCAACATCCCTGCCTCGCTGGCCCGAAAAGCCAGGCCTGTTGGAGCTACTACATTCTTTTTGGACTCGGAGGAAAGAGGGTGGATACCAGACACAGAGTACATTTACGACTTGGAGCTGCCTGCTGATTTCGTGCCCACACCGGTCGACGGAGAGGTGCAGGCGTTTTACCTGTGGAGTCTAGAAGAGGTATTGAAGGAGATAGAAGATCTGCTCAGAACGTCAGCGTGCTTGATTCTGTCATCTCATTGATTGTGCCGGTTGTGCAGGTGAAGGAACACTTGCATTTGGGAGAATTCATGCCTGAATCGGGTTTGGTGATTGTGGACTTTTTGGTTCGCCACGGGTACATGAACGCTTCGAATGAGCCGGACTATGTAGATGTTTTGTCTGCCATGCGTCGGCATTTGCCCTTTCCAGGACCCACGTACACATGAAAAAGAGAAACCACGGAAATATAGAACAGTGAAAACCCGCCAGCTTTGAAAAAAAAAACCTTCTCTTCTTTCGTTTCTAATACACCAAACATTTTGTATAAAACGGTTTTCCACCCCATCAAAAATTTCAACAAATATCGACACACAATTGTACAGGAAGGTGACATGCCGGCTGCCACCTTCTTGCAAAATCCAAATTGGCCCCCGCGCCGCGCCGGCCGCGACCTTTTCCCTCCATTCACTTTTCATCTCCCGGCACCCAACATCCGCATCAACCTTCCACCCCCAATTGAACATTCAACGCGCTCTACTAAATCCCTGACGCCTCCAAGTTCCCCCGCAGAATAATGGCGCTGACTGTTGAGAATACTGTTTTTATTTGGTTAGTGTCCGTGGCAAAGGTGAAGTGGATGTAAATCTTCTTTTCGGGAGTTCGGTTTAGTGCCACAAATCGGTGTGCAAAGTATTCGCAGGCGGGTTCGAACTCGTTTGGTCCTGATTGCGATAAAAGGAAGACGGAAAGCCGTTGAATACTCCCGTGCCTGAACCCGAAGAAATAAACCACCGCGCACTCCACGCTTACCCTCATATTGCGGGAAGTAGTTCTTAATCGGGGATCTTTGCAGCTTTTCCTTCAGCAGGTCGATTTTGTTGAGGAAAAGGATCATGGAGGTTTTTTTGAATAGCGGGTGATTGCATATTGAGTCGAAGAGGTTCATAGACTCCACCACTGCGAAAACGAGGTAGAGAGTAGTCAGCAAACATGTCCGATGCAATACACTCTGCCCAAGAGGCATCGCCAATCCTCACTTCGATTTGTAGTGTTATCCTCAAAGCACGTTTGGTCGTACGCGCTAATGGCGGCTAAAAATATGATGGCATTGCAGTCATCGAAATATGGAGCCCATTTTTTTCTCTCTGACCGTTGCCCTCCGACATCAAAAATCCGAAAGATCATCCCCTGGATCGTGAATTTGCTTTCGGTGATGGTGGTGGTCATGACTCGGGAGCGGAGGATGTCTTGGTCTGTGGGTTTGTAGTCGCGAGCGCAGATGCGGGCTGCGTCGTCCATGTAGCTTTTCATTTTAAGGGAACTATGATCAGTATGCCTGCCCTAAAGGAAGACAACCCACCCCTCCCCGACCATAAGGGAAAAACGCCCAACAAAACGACGGACTTACTATTGACAAGAATCGATGAGTTGGAACTCGGCCGATCTTTTGAAACAGGCTTGTACTCCCGGATCAGCCCACAATGCCTGCATTGCGTCGCTTACTCCCTTGGGTACGTCCTCCCCCTCCCCGTACGCGTTGGGCGCTGCCCTTATAGCGTCTATTCCCCGCTGTATGCGCCAGATGTCGATATGGGATACAGTGAGTATTAATTTCGGAGGTACATCACAATCTGATGCAACATCCACAGCTCGAAACAGCAAGGATAACGAACCTGCGCCTCCTGCGTCTCATAAGGAATGTTGAGCCGCTCCATCGCATCCACCAAAGTCTTCCCACCCGCCAACAAGTTCCCTAATATAGCCGGTCGGAACGACATGCGCTCCGAATCCGTGTATGGTACCCCATGTATAAGTTTGAACTGCTTTAAAATTGTTGATTTCCCCGATTCCCCCGAGCCTAGAGATTTTTGCAACGACATTATGGTGTGAGTGTTTTTCTCCTCCCACGAACAACCTCGTCTCCCAACATGACAAATCAAAACCAAAAAAAAAAAGAAGAACCACCCACATACCTAAAAGCAACAACTTAACCGAACGCTCCAACTCGGCCTTATCCGCCTTCAACTGCCGTTCGATATCCTGATGTTTACTCCGCGCCTCTTTATCCACACCCGACGGACTTCCAAAACAATTTCCCATGGTTTTTTCACACGAACAAAAAGAATAAAGAAACTACAAAAAAACGGTGGCCCCGCTAATAACAAGGGAAAAAGGTACAGTGCCGAAGGCGCGGGTGCGGGTGCTTTCGGGAAGGGGTGGGTATCTGCGCGGACGAGGTAAGAGGG
>JADGKA010000838.1:0-13747 GCA_027604605.1 Borealophlyctis nickersoniae
GAAAAAGGTAATGGGTGGGGGTGGAGAGTGTAACAACACACGTAATTTTGTAGATACACATTTTGAAAAACAGAAAGATGTATTAAATTAAAGGAAAATCTTAGAGAAACCAACATATCCGTTCGCTACTTTTCTTTTTGCTTTTGAGTGTGCGTGGTTATTTTTGGACGGATGGGTAGGAGAAACGCGTAGCGGGAGCGGGTCGACGGGAAGGATATGTGGCGGTAATTTGCTGTGCCCTCCTTGTTTTCGCTACCCTTTGAAACTAAGTTATCTCCGCCCTAACCGCCGTCAAACCCCAATCGTCGAAGAACCCAGGCCTTCTATGGCACGCCGACGGACGTTTATGTTGCATTTGCACAGGTCGGCGGGTGTTGCATGTTGGATACCCTATATGCGCAGTGATACGACGTTTCCGGCCCACGAAAGCAACATGCCCATCTCACTATAACCCAACTTTCGTTACCTCAACCTGCTAAACGAACTTGTTTGGTTCCCTGACAGCGATGGCAGACAATACCATAGTACCGGTCTCAAGGTAAAACAGAAGTCGTGTCGGGATCAAAAATGGAGTACATAACATGTACTATTCCTTTTTCTGCGATTCACAAAATCATGCAACACGACCTACATACAGCAAGAACGTAATCACCAATCTCAAGCACGACAGCTTCACTACATGATGCAACAAGAACCGGCTTTCTTCGCGCCCTCCCCGGCCCAATGATTCAGCAGTACCTCCTGGACTTGAATTTCATCGGGCGTCGGGTTCAAAACGCCGTTTGCGCGCACCCGGAAACCCCCATCGTTTCTTCGCCTATCCGCCTCCCGCAAAATAGCCTGCCCAATAACACCCGTCCCCTCCAAAAACACGGTCACGTCCTTCATCACCGCCCGTGCGACCGCCGCATCCATCGTCGCAAAATACCCCACCAACCGCTCGTGCCGTAACTTTTGATGCACCTCCTTGATCTTCTGTTCAGATAGGAACATCTGACCCGGGTGCATTCTGTGTATATGTTTGTGGGCGTCCGGACCGTCCATTCGCAAACAAATCCCACAGAACGAGTTGCGGCCCGCTAAGCAGCGGTCGCAGGTGACGGCACAGCACCCAGTCCAGTCGGGGAGAACAAAGCCGCAACATGGGCGTTTGAGGTTGAGAATCTCGGTGACGACGTGGTGGCGTTTGCGGGAAATGTCTTGTTTGTCCAGGGATGGGGTGTTGGGTTTGGGGGCTGGCGTTGTGGAAGAGGATGACGTGTTTGATAGGGCGAGCTGTTCGTTGGTGATGGCCACCTCCATGCCTTTGCGTAGCGCTTCGACGAAACGGGCAATGTGAGCAGGGGTGAGGGTGCGGAGAATGGAGTGTTCGGAGAGATACGAGTCGCAGGTTAGACCGAGTGACGGGTTTTTGGCGTTTGCGTCGGTGGGACGGAGTGGGCAAGGGATTTTGCCTCCGTTGGCACGGATCACTTGAATCTCGCTCTTCATCGCTATGTAATTGGGAAGGCTGTGGGATGCGTTAGCGCTGCGGGCTCTTTGCATGCGCAGCCGAACCCCTTACCACTGATATTCTTTATCTTTACAAACAAAGTGACCCTTGCTGCAGCTGATACCAGACCCGATAGGACGATCTTCTTGACATATCACGCAGCGCTTCGTCGGACCACTGGCTGTGGTGGTACCAGCCGTCGTACTCTCCACATTTTTGCCCTTCCTCATGTCTGGTTCAATCCCACCACCACTCGCATTGTTTCCGCCGGTCCTGTGCCAATTCCCAGTCCGCCTTCTGCTAGCTTTCGGGATGCTTCCTGCGTCTTGCGCTGGCAACGACCCTTTCACACTTCCATTAACTTTTACACTCTTCGCCCCATTTCTGCTGTCCCCGACACCACCTCCTCCCCCAGCAGCGGCTGCATCGTGCAAGAACCTGCAGTTGGCGCCACTGTAACATATCCTGCCGTTTCCGAAATACCTACACGGGCGAGGGACGCGTTGGCCACCACCGCCGTGACCTTTCGTCCCGCCGTCGCCACTACTACCCTCTCTCACGCCACGTCCTTGAGATTGAGACTGCTTGCCACCCGTAGCACCGAACGCTCTGCCAGAGGGGGAGGCGCGGGTGTTCGCAGTGGTTCGCGGTGCAGAGGTCATTCCAGGTTTGTTTCCGGCTTCTTTGCTATTGTCTGCCATAGCGGTTAGGGAACCAGTTTGCCTGGTGATGTCGTTGACTTTGATGGAGTGCATGATGGAGGCCCATGACATTGTGTGTGGTAAGAAATGGGAGGGAGGAGAAATGAGGGGAGGTGGGTCTAACCGAAGATCGGAGACTCGTGAGAAAAAGCGTGTTTCTTTTCTAGGCGGTGTATCAGGGAAAATGTGTCTCGCAACTGTCACTGCGCGCACAGAGGGTATAGCAGTGTTAGCCACTGAGACCTCTGAGCAAATGCGAAAATGAGGTCCACCGCATAGCCCGGGCTTTTAGTTGCACCCATAACGCCATTAATGAAGCATTGTCTTGGATGCTGACCCGCGTTTCGTTTTGCGCAGTGCTTGACATGGAACCAGCCACAAACGCGTGAAGGCGAAGACTATACCCGCAGCCCTTTGGCTGAAAAAAAGGGGGAAAATGCAATGCAAAATGGGATGGATCCGCCCTCGTTGCGGATCAAGACTCCAGAAATGCAGCGTTTGTTTACATTATACACCCTTTCCGCCCAAAGTCCGCTCTCTTTTCCAACCCAATCGGTGCAGTAGAGGCCCGTCGTTGTTTGCTTCATAGACTTACATTGAGCGGTGGGTATGTGGTACATCGAAAAAGAAGAGGTGCGGTGGGTATGGGCCGCATCGAAAACAAAAGAGCGGCGTAATAAAACGTCTTGAGCCCAGCTTCGCTTCCCATGTGAAAGGGTCGAATAAATTGACCACTCTTCGATTGCTCTGGCAGGTGTACTCGTTAGCAAACGCGATGAATCATGTGTTGAGGGGCTGGGGACAGTGGAGATTGCGCAGTGCTTGGAATTCAACTGGCCAGAAACCCCTTTGCTCAACCCTGCCATCGCGTCGTGGGACGTTTGCCCGGCAAACAGTTGACAGAACCAGTTTAGGTATAATAAGTGTCGCAGCCTTTGGCTGCAAATAAAGGGAAGGTACTTATTTGAAACGCAAGGAGGATCCGTTCGGAAGGTTGGTTGGTGGGTACTCATCTGGGAAAACTACTGTATCCGAAGCAGGTCTTTTCAGAGCCTGGACCCGAAACCGGACGTTGTGCCAAACAGGTGCGCCAGGAAAACAAGTACGGGGAAGTGCGGTGCGTTTCTGATAACTCTCCTTGAAGAAACTCGGCTTCAATCCCCTGCAGTAATGTCTTGGTTTTTTGGCTTTCCCAACGACTGGGGTGTGGTTGAACGAATGACATTTACCTCACGTTATTCACTGATTCCAAAAAACGGACAGAAAGTAAGTTGGTCTACCACCCCGTTTGAGATCTCATGTCAACAGAAATGTTCGTCTTAGCGCGCACACGGTCATGGTTGTCCTGGTGTGATCCCCGCATTACGGCGGCAACCAAGGTCTTGCGCACACTCGCACCTGAATGTGCGTCTGACTGCTACGTCTTGCCCTGCAACACCGGGATGTTAATCGGCTACGTTTTGCGAGCGAGCCGACGCGGGGCCGAGCAAAGGGGTTGGATTTCAAGCACTGCGCAAAAAAGCGGATTCATCGAAGAAACAGTCAACACGGCATCGACGGACCAACAGACCACCTTGCGCTGCGCGGGACGTGATACCGTTCATAATATCTCGATGGATTGTAGGATATCCCGACTTCAGCACCATTGGAGTTGGTCTGTCCTGGTTTAGAAGACATGATACGATACACACTCGCACAGAGGGAAACGTTCATTTTACCCCCCACATGTGCTGGTTCCGAACCAGTCTTAATGTTAGAGAACCAAAGTCAAAGTTTAAAGTATAAGACTCTGGGTCAACCATCCAGTCTGCTGGCTCGTTGGATAACGCTAAACTAACCCTACCACCGACGTCGGGTAAGGGTGAAGCGCTTCCCTTGAAGTCAGCCCACTTTTTTGAAAGAGTTTTGATGAGTTACTGCCCAACGTCCACCAAGGCAATCCCCACCGGCCAAAAGGATCAGAATTTTGAAGCCGAGTGACCACCCCTCCAAAGCAAGAGGCTGAAAATCTTGTCAACCCGCCCCATTGCATGGTTGAGGGCGGGGTATAACGGCATCCCTTTACCCCGTGTTTTGCGACTTCTTTACTAGTAACGTCTCGCGCGAAAAACATCGCTCCATATAGTAAACGATGTCAGTTTCGCTCCATTCACTCCCTTCTTTGGCTCGTACCTCAATACGTTGGGTCCTGAAGGGTGTGCGAATTTAGGTGCTTCTACGTAGTGAACTGCGTGTCGTCCTCAACTGCGTTCGAGCAAAATGATGTGCGAAGGAAAAAGAGAGAAGCACGATTGTGGTTGCGCGTTTGGGTTGCCCGACGCAAAGTGAGGAGGGGGTGGTCATCAAAAGTGCCTCGGGTTTTTTTTGTCGCATTCAGTTTGTCTGACCAACATGTTCCTTCGTTCAACTTCTAGTCCTCCTTGCTCTCGGAAGTTACATCGCTGTCACATCATTTGCTGGAGGCGTTCGAGATGCAAAGGATTCCTCTCTTTCTACATCGTCGCGCTTATCATCAGGTTCCTTTTGGTCTTCGCGGGCGGTGCTTATGCCATCGTCAAAGTCAACAATGCGGGGAACAGCTCGAACCATTGGGCTCGGGCCACGAACCAAGAGAAGGATGTCATTCAAGTTTTGGTGAGTTTTTATTTCGCGTTTTCTTTGGGAGGTTGGGAAGCAGACGGGAAATGAGATGTGGGGACCGTTGGCGCGACCTGCGCAAGTTACATTTGGGCCCATGGCTTCCCCGCGGTGTTCAATGCGTAGCCTGCAGTTTCAATACCTCGGGTGTCCACTAAGACCGTCATTAATGGGTCTCTGTCTGGTTCACTCGGTCAGGTTTCTGAAAAAGTTCTCTTGCTGCGGCTTTTCCTCCACCGCTGACGCTTACACCGGTCCTCACCTTTACACCGGCGCCGATTTCAACGTGGAGAACGTCTGCGCAGCCTCCCGTACAGCAGCTCAACAACCGAACTGCCAGGACGCAGCCTCGAACTTTTTCACAAACCTGATCAAGTTTATTGGGGGCTGCATGGCTGCGTCTGGAATCGTCATTCTGACTTCAATCGTTGCTGCTGTGTGGACGATGAAAAAACGAAAGAATGTGGGTTACTATCCTGCGGGACCCGTCCCTGCGGTCACCGCACCCGACATGTATGGTCAACCGCAGTACGTTCAGCAACCATACGCGCAGCAGCCGTTCGGCAAACACGGGAATGTCTAGGCTTAATCACGCCTCCCTGTCGCCCGTGGTTGAGAATGGAGCTTCGAATGCGTGTAAGGAATTATTTTGTTTTCCTTTTACGTTTACGCATGATTGTACTAGAACGAAGTGCCTGCGGGTACAACAAACTACGTTACGAAACACCCAGCGCAGGAAGTATCTAATTCTTCTCAGTCTTCCGCATCCACATATTGGCCAGTCACCACCACCCCGCATGTATCGCACGCAAAAACCACCGTTTGAGGTCGTAATCGCACTCACCGACTGCTCAAGCACGCAACCGGCCTTCTTTGGAAGGCGTCCCGCCACTTAAACTACTTAAGTGCTATTTAACACCTATACCTCTGTATGTATGTAGGACGTTGTGGGCGGGCACAACGGAAGGACTGGATACTTAATATCTTGCAAGCATTTGGTCTGGCATCTATACGGGAGAATGGAATATACGTAGGTAAGACGAACAAAGCACCTGAAGCGACGAAGCGAACATACCCATGACCTGCGCCACATTTGATCATCAAATGAGCAGTCGCGTTGAAACAGAACACTGGAACACTTCTTTCTCATATTCGCTGCGTCGTGGAGAATGTCGTACATTCTTCGAAGGGAGGACTGGGAAGACAACGGGACCTTTCCACCAGATACCTGGAGAATAGTGCGTATATACGTGGAGTGACGGACTGCCACGGGTTACCTACGCTCCTTTGCCAACGAAACGACGTGACTTACCGCCCCGTTGCAGGACCGCAACAAACCATACCCACTCGTATACGCAGCCGAAAGCAACGACCTAGAGAAAGTAAGACAACTCTTAAAAGAGGATTCGATTCCATCTCGTATCCTATTATCGGTAATATAATTATTTCTGCAGCTATGATTTATTATTATGGACTCCTTCAGACGGTGCAGATGTAAATGAGCGGGGTGTCTTGGGCGAAACAGTGAGTTGGTTGCGGTTCTGTTTGGCGCACGCAGGACGCTCGCTCGCTCAACTCTTTCAAACATGTCCGGTCCCGGCAGGCCCTCCACATGGCCGTCGCCCTCTCCAACACGGAAATGATGGGTACGCTGCTATCCTCCGGTGCCGACCCAAACGCCAGAACCACAGAGACCGAATGGGCCTCCAAACCTTGCGGGGCTGCCACCCCGCTTCACTATGCCATCCGGTACTGTGCCGACGACGACGACAAAGATATCTGCAACACATTCATAAGACTCGTTCTGGACGCTGGCGCGGATCCGTACGCAAACCCATACGCTCCATTCAATCTTGCGTGTCATCAAAGGGATCCCTCCATCGCGCAACTTATACTCCAACTACGTCCCCTCCCGTGTCCGCCACCGGATGGGAATAGACTTTTGTACAATGTGGTGGACGGTTTGGGTCTGTCCACTTTGCGTCTCACAACTGACAGTCTGTCCACTTTGCGTCTGTCCACTAGAGTACAGGGTCATTTAAACATCCTCAAAGCCGTTCTCGCCTCTGACCCAACCCTCACGCTCAACACGCACGACGACGGAAACAACATCCCGCCCGTTTTCTATATGTTGGGACTCACACCCGAAATTGCACGCGGGCTGCTTGAACTCGGCCAAGACCCCAACATCACCGGTCACCCACCTCTGAATTCCTCCCTGCTCCACAAAGCTCTTAGAGGCGGGCCAGAGGTTGTCAAAGTTTTCCTGGATGCGGGCGCGGACCCCACCGGTGGTCCCAACGTCAATGACACACCCTTACACCGCCTCGCAGGGCATTACCACCAAACGCACCTTCCGCTCCGGTCCATGCCAACGCTCATCTGACACGACACGGTTCAAGCAACGCAATGCATTAGGTGCACCAAAATTACCACTAGTAGTGAATTACGTGTACATAGTATTGTGCTCGGAAAATGAAATTCGGATAGAATAGAGAATGGTTGGAAACCGTGCATCGCCGTTCGTTGCTTTTTTACCGTACGGCTCAACACAGTAGGAAAAAAATATGGATTTTCGTGCCAAAGGTGAGTTCGAACAGCGAGCAGGGACGATTCATCAATAGTGTATCCCGTCCAGAGTACAAACAAGTAACCCCGCAATCGTGGAGGAATGGTGCGTCGACCAAAACCAAAAAGTGTAAACGCGCTCTGGGACCGTGCTGATTGCAAGCGTCCATATTAGGAACGGCCAATTGCGGCTGATCGTTGTGCGAGGAGTGTCTAGCCGCTGGGCGCCTGAAGAGACGGAGAGGAAAGTAGCCGAAGAATCTTAAAAGTCTCAAACTGACCTTTGTTTGGAACAACCTCTGTTTCGTATCCACAACGCACGGCAACCACATTCCCTGCGTCCCTTGATAACGCTCATGTCTATGGAAATGTCACATTCGACGGAATATTAATTCCGGTGCGATGCATGGCGAACTTCACCGTCCACGGGTGTGGTACGTCTCACGGACGCGATTCAAAGCCGTCATCGGAAACATAGCCGCCTTTCTTTTCAGTCCGTCACCGGATTCCTCAGCAAAGGACGTCCAGCGCTGGCGCGCCGCACCTGATTATAACTGATGTTCTTTCTTCGTGGCTGTCGATCCAGAGTCATATGGATGGGGTAGACATCAGTACCTAGTGGGGTGCATAGCTGGGAGGTTTACATGGGCCTTTCGAGCCGGCTAGCTCCCGGGCGTTTGCGCAAACAATTCAACAGCGTTATTGCTTCCCACCATACCAGTTCTTTACGATACACTCGATGCCGGTTAATACCATAACCAACTGTGGTACAGCCCCGAAAGACAAAAGGGAACTGGCATAACGGACTTCATTTTTTGGGTCAATTCCAGCCAATGACGGAGCCAGCCCCTGCGCTTGGATACCCACAGTGGGTCCGTGTCATGGCACAATGTGTGGATTGTTGAGCGGTCCAGACTCCAATGAGATGTCAGGATGAGCACACATACCCTGCAATTTGGATGAGAGTTGCTCTTGCAAGTGAAAGGTCTCCATTTCTCTCTGGATGACCACTCCATCCAATATTTTCTTTTTCATAGCGACGAATGTGGCACCGCATTTTTCCCGCGTCTTTTCAGGCAGTAAGAGCAAAAAAAGAGAGAAAGTTATCAGTGAACCTATGGGATACCCACCGGACGTTGTACAGACGGGTTCCCGCCATTACCGTAACAAATGGGGTGGGACATTTTGGTCGTTTTCAGGTCCAGCAGTCACATTGGTGGCATCTTTTCAGACGGTGAGGCCACAAAAAAGAGGAAGCGTTCTGGGCGGGATTGGGCAACCCGCCGGACAGGCGGGTCACCGCACTTGGAGTAGCCCCTTAATAAATGGCCTCTTCCCGCATTCACGCGATAATGCTCGTCTGACCGCTTTGTCTTTGCCGTGCACCATCTCTGTGGCCGCCAAGCAAGTCATCGTGTGAGATCGATGGTACGGTGCGTTAGAAGCCGCGTCTGCAGGAATTTCGGAAACCTGCGTAGCCGAATTATTTGGCTTCGATAGTAACTACGTTTTTTAGCACGGGTTGCTTCCCAAATATACGCACAGAAGGGATGGGATGCAATGGTAACATAAGATCGAACAACGTTTGGCAGGTCCCGCAGTGGCATCCCTGAGACACCGCAATTTCCAACTCAACGATGGAATTGGAATTTCCGCTCATTACGGTGGTCGTCCTGACCCTTTTTTATGACTTTTTTTGGGCACCGACCACGACGGAGCCAAACGAAAAAAAAAAGGCGGTTTATTAGCAATGTCTCGCCTTCTGTGTCGATACCAGGACTCTAGGACAATCCCCGAGGTTGCGAGACCGTATTTCCACCGAAAGGAAACAACGGCAGTGTTTCGGTCTTTCCTATTCAAATTCGACGAAGGGGCTCCCCTTTTTTCGCGGTTTCTGGCAGACACTGCACACAGCACACACCCCTGCGGCAACCTCAACCATCCACCGATACCTTTATATTCGCGCATCATGCGCAGACGCATACTATACCAGGTATCGGTGGATGGTTGAGGTTGCCGCAGGGGTGTGTAATATTGAAAATGACCAAGGTTACGAAACCCTAGTCTCACGACGGGACTTAGGACCGGCAGGACTTTGGGGTTTTATGAATCCGCATTCTCGCTTCTTTTTTCCGGGTGGTTTTTTGGCCTTCGGCGGACTTGCCTCAAGCCACATTTTATGTATATATTCCGCATCAGGCGTACGTAATACAGTACAGTACCCACGATGCGAAAACGCCGCAAATGCATCCGATTGTCGACCATGTACGTTTCGCTCTGCAAAGAGGCACATTCCACTTGACGCACGAAGAGAGTTCGGGTAGATTCATGCGCTCGGCAGAATGATCACCATAGGGCTTTATGTGACTTCGGGGCGACGGTAATGAAGACACGGCAAAGGAAGGGAAAAAAGACACTCCGACCTACAAGTGATCGGAGGATGGCTGACTTTGGGAACCTGATGTGCGCCCCGCCACCATAAACTTACATCGCCCGGCGGGACCTTTTTTTTTGTACCGTCCAGCAGTATCACTTCAATACTGCGACATACGGACGGTTGACGTTCTGTCAGCGGCATACACGCAAAAAATGTGAGATTACATTACATATAGGTTCTGCTCCGGCAGTACGGTACAAGATTTCTTCGCTACGGATACCGCTTTGTTCCCATGGTGCGTTTCCAAAAACAGGAAAGACTCCAATGGATTAACTTTGGGATCGCGTGGACCAGAGTTTCTAGACTTCTATTTGAGTGTCCCGCGTTCCCCGTCCCATCAATGGCTTCTCATCAAACAGATCCGTCTAGATTCCCCATGGCACTTTCACCTGTGCTAGGTGTGGGTCGGGGACTAACCACACGATCCAAGAATCGTTTCTGTGAAACGGCGCCGGCGAACGTTATCACCATCTTGTGGAAGGCACGCTGGATTTGCCACCTGTTGCGAGGACGCAGGCATTGGAAACGAAGAAAACTCAATATGACATGCGCACAAAACGTGATCTGGAAGTTGCACCACTCACAGTTCGGCGATGCTGCTGTAGGTAGGCTTCGCAACTCCCGACCCTTTATCCAAGTCCTTCTGTAGAACTTCCTTGAACTTGAAATCGCTCAAGAGCACTAAATCTCTTGTAATCCGATGGAGAGCTTGCGCCAAGAAGAAGGAAAAGACAACCGTGATGATGATGCCGCCCGCAACCACGCCGGCCACCGATCCGACGGTTTTCTTGGTGCTTCGGGTCAGTTCGGCGAGTATGTCGTCTCGACGCACAAAATGTACGATTCCCCAGCGCAGATTGAGGGAGGATAGTTCCCTCATTTGAACAATATAGACGCCGTCCGAGAGTTGGAATTCGAGAGTAACGGGACGATTAGGTTGACCAATGTAGTCGTATAGGGTTCCGTTCGGAGTATTACGAAGAAGGTGAGAGTGCAAAACCCGGACAGGCTCCCAGTACGTTTCATTGGCCGCAAGCTCGGGGAGCGTCCACATGCCAATGGGGTCACCGGTGCTGCTGTTGCGACGGTAGATGTCGGCCTCCTCATAGTTAATGGAAGATCCGAGGAGGATGTCCCCAGACTCGTCCAGGTCGAAAGCGTAAATGTAACCCTTGTAGGAAATAGCACCGGCGAGTTCTCTCAAAGTATCAGCGACAAACTCCAACACGAAGTCACCGGCTTGGACACCAATAAATGCGCCATTCTGGAAAATGGCGCGAGAGTGGGTAGCGTAACCCCACGACGCCCACATATAGGGTTTTGTCCAGGCAGCGGACGAGCTGTTCGTCCAGTCAATATCCTAAGAAAAGGCGATGTAAGTACGGCACCACCGCCCCCAGCTGATGAACGGTAAAGTCTTACCACGACCCACGGTGCAAACTGAACATGCGAAAAGTGTCAATTAAGGGGTCGGAAATCATAAGCGACTCCTGCTCCACGCTCACCGTCATATTGGCTACTCGTGTTGAATCCGGATTTGTCAAATTCATGTTACTCCCATCTGGATCCACAGAATATTCTTCAAAATCCATCCCATGCTGCGTCATTACATAAAACCACGATTGATTCTGCCATGTCCACGAGTCTGCTCCCCACACGACGCCCTCTGGAACCAAAGTGAAATGCAGACACGAGTATGAGCCGACGTTAGGCACGAGCGAGTTGAGGAGCACATCGACAACTTTGAACTTGTCGGCGTCGGTTGCTGCCGAAAAGTGGCCGTCGCGCCAGTTGCGGCTGTGTTCATCTACGGCCCGTTCAAGCGTTTGGATACGGGAGGTGAATGCACCCACGATATCTGAAAGAATTCGCGCTTGAAGGGAGTTCGCGAGATTTGATGCGGATGTCTGATTTAATGAGTCAATGAATGCAGTCGGTTGAACATGTATCTCGTCAATGAATGCAGTTGGATGAAACATTTATCTCACTTACCAAAGCAGCACTGTAGGTCAACACCCACGTAATGACGGCCACGCCCACAGCAAGGGGTACAATGAACAAAACGAGCACCACCGATATGGGCATGCGCCCTCGTTTCAATCCGATAAAAAATCGTGACCATGACCAAACGCTGGTCGTGGGCACTTCCTCTCCTTTGCTGTTCAAAGACATGGTAGGATCGCCCGAGGACGTGAGGGCCTGCTGGCTCTGGCTCGCCATCTCGGATTAGTTTTGGAGTGTCGGAGGTTGTCGGGGGTTGTTGGAGGTTTAGTTGTAAGTGGGAAAAACCTTAATCGGGGAGTGAGAAGAAAGAACTTGTTTATAAAGGGACTGTTTGGCATATTGGTTGGACCATGGACCCGCCCCGATTACAGTCCAAACAGTTCCCGATCAATCGAGCTTACACTCCCCAACGTCCCCCAAACGTCCTCAGCATCCTCAGTAATCGCCGACGGACCAAAACATGTTAACCGAAGAACATACTATATGTTGTTGGATGTCAGTAATCCCGTCGTGGGACTGTGTCCATGCCAAGCCCTTGCTGCCGACCGCCAACGTAGGACCGCATTGACGACCATGATGACTACGGACGACTACATCCTCCATGTTTCCTTCGTTGTTCCGTACACCACCAAATAGCTTTGGCCGCGGATAGCTCCAACTGTTTTGCAATGTTTGTTCCATGTTTTCCGCCGAGCCATCTTGCGCAGTCAACCGGTGGAGCGTGTACCTCCCGAGTGTTCGGCGCAAGTTCGCACGTTCACGTTCTGCTCTCCTCTTTGTGCATTGCCTTTTGGCCCACTGAAAAAATAATAGGCTGAGCGCATCGAATAACCGTCCGCACGCGGAAAAGCATTGAACGATCGTCATTTGGGTACGCACGGAACATTCATCCGTCGCACAATGCGGTGAATTACCAATTAAGGCCAACATCGCCCCAGATTATCTTTGATGGACACTGCTTGTGTTTTTGTTGGATGTGTTGAAAACACCGGATGAAAATGCCCCCTGTAGGTGGTATCATCTCCCGGTGACCTACCAAATCCTCAGGTCGCCAGGTGATATCCTTTTTTTTTACCGCACCATTCATTGCACCACAGTTTCCTGTATCTTTTCAGACAGCAAGAGCGAAAAAAAATGCAAGTCACTAATGGCCTACGGGCTACCCACAGGTCTGGGACTCATATGACACCTTCCTCCCAACACGTCCTAAGCGGTCAGAAAAGTTTCGTTGTTTTCTGTTGGGTTCGTTTAACTGAGATGGTTTGATGGAAGCAAACTAAAAGAGAGTCCACTTCCACCAGTCCATAAGTGCGCCATGCGATACATTTCACACATGAATGGGGCCCCAGGAAAATGCATTACAATTGCACGCGGGGACAGTCGTAACTGCGTGGCAAGTTTCTACACCATTGCCGGTAAAAAGGGCGCGCAGTCGCCTGGATACCTTTGGCTGTGAGGACGGCAATCAATCGCAGTCTGCTCAAAAGAATTTATCATAACCGCCCATTTGCTTCCCCGCCCTCCAAAAGGCGATGAACCTGCTGTATCTGGTGGTCATTTGAGAGCAGGCAACACGACAGGACAAGGTGGGCATTTGTCCGGCTTGGCATGCACACAAAAGGTCCAATATGTATCATCACGAAAGGATGGCTGGAATAAAAGAGACAAGAACCTGTATTTTCCCAGCACCCTGACCACCGTCAAATCCCCCATCGTCGATCAATGAACGCGCGCTCAACAGAACTCCCCGCAAGCCAACAAGCATTGCTTACGTACGCGACATGCTTGGGCTCAGGGCAGTGAACTTTCCAAACGATGACACTTCCATCACCCTAAGCTGAACTTCAGCAGAGCCCGCCCTCCTCCTCCTCCTCCCCATCCTGCCACTCCTGCCACTCCTGCCACTCC
>JADGKA010000839.1:0-13725 GCA_027604605.1 Borealophlyctis nickersoniae
TTGGAGGGGGGAACGGAGCGCTGGCAGTGGGAATCCCTGCGCCAACACTCTGGAAGCTTTATTTTTTTTTCTTTTTCCTTGTACGTATTGAGAACTTTTTTTTTTTACGCTCGAGGCCGATAAATGCATTTTCTTAGTTACCCGATTTATCGCCGTTTGCTGGACTGAGCGGGAATTGTAAAAGATTTTATTTTATAAGAAAGAAAACAGTTGTGCTAATATGCGTCGTTGGCTGTGTTTGTCATTGCATACTTGAGTTATCCGCATCCTGACACTTCTATCTGCTTGAGCAGCCCTGACGGTGGCGCAGCATAACCCACCCTATGAAGGGTATCGGGATATCCCAACCGTGGGAGTTCAACCAACTTACGCGTCCAAACCGCAAGTCACGACAAGCTACGGTCCAAAACCATTCGCGTCGCATCCCAGTTGATAGTCTACCGGTAGGTCCCCAACAAGCCACAAATGCTTTGCTAGTCTAACTGAATGTGTCCGGCCATAGTTAACATGCTGACAAACGTGGCGGCTGTGCCACACTGCGCCGAAACGCGTCTCGCACTTCCGCAGTTGTTCCAGAATCCCCTCATTTTGGAAATCTGAGCGGGTTTCTTCGCTTTGTTTTTCGCGCTAACGTCATATTGTTTTTCGCGCAACCGCGTATATAAAAGGCGATCAACCTCCCAGATCAACCTCCCCGATCATTCCACAAGTAAAATCAATATCATCATGTCCACAATCAGCGTCAGTAACAACAACAACCACGGCTTCGCCAGCCTTCGCACCCGTTCCTCCTCTGTCGACACCATCGTCGTTCCCTCTTTAGATACCCACAATACCCAGGATACGCAGCAAGCAGTTTATTTAGCGCCTGAACAACAGGCAAATCCGGCAAAACTCGAATTAAAACGCCAAGAACTCGAATTAAAACGCCAAGAACTGAACAAACGAATAACCCAAATGCTCCATGAGGGTCTTCGAGATGACGAAGACTTTGAAAAGTGGGCAAGAAAGGCGTGGGGGCTTTATCATATTCGGAGATGGCTGTTGAGGAAACAGTATGCGGAGAAGAATGAACGGAGGGTGCGCATTGCGAAGCTTCTTGGGTTGAAGCACATTGTACTCTTGTAATAGATCATGTATGCGCGTTTCCAATCGACAGTTTGTTGTGGTTCTAAACTGTTGCGTATGTAAGCTTGGGAAGGACAAACGATGTTGCAGGTTGAGAGCGGGACACAGACAATCCACGCAACAACTCAATCTCGCCCAACACTCATCATGGAGAACCCAGAAACGTCTCAAGACGCAAGTCAGCCAGCGGTTGATAACAACATCACTGAAATTCAGCAGCGCATACTTCCAATGACACGATTGTGCAAGAGGTTGAAACCAATCACAATGCCATCCAACAACCAGCAACCGCGGAAGACGTCAATGTGGAGCCCACTATAACCATCACCCAGACGATTGCCGAGATGGAGCGCACTGCAGGGATGCTGGAAGAACTTGAGCTATGGCGTGCGCAAAGAAATACCTTCAAATACAAGGTTGCACGATGGGTCTTTCAACTGATGTAGATTGCAGTGGGTATCCAAACAGTTGCTCGGCTCCACGGAATTCACGTTGCTCATTCCTTTTCTCAGTCCCATTTTGATTCGTAAAAGGAGTTTTAGGAGCGTGTATGATACATCATTTCATGACGTTCCTACTACGGAAGCGTTATTTTTTTAGTCTTGGTGAGTGTTGTCGGGGAGCAAGGAAATGGTGGCTCTTTTTGGATCTGACTCTTTCTTCCCTACCCCCCCCGCCGGACCATTGGCTCTGCATCGTTTTTGTGTTGGTTGTAATAACAAGTTAAAACAGAGGTTTATTTGGGCGGATTCATGTTTATTGTGAAGTATGCTCTTCTGTCCTGCGCAAATCCCACCCCAGCAACCCTTTTTTCAGCGACCAGTGGTCCACATCACCGTTGTCCGTCGTCTTTCTTTTCTTTGTCCCCGCATTCGCTAGAGCTCGGCATACCAAATTGCACCGCAAGATTGAGACGATTGGCGAAATCTACGCAAGAAAGACTTGCGGGTCCTGGATACCGCACTTCCCCACTCACGCACAAGTCCAAAATAATGTATTTACAAACACCGGCTACACTGACTGGACGCTGGCCGGCGGTGTCAAAGCCAACACACCACTCATCACCCGAGATTCTTATTTCGTGGAAGGAGAAGTCAACAACTACCATTCCTCCAGCAATCTAATTCAGTTACTGCCATACACATCAGAATACACCGGATCCCGTCCGATCTCCAAAGTTAAGCTGGTGATGGCGCCGTCAGAACTGCGGTGGGCGACCACACGGGAATCCTGCGTGCTGTAACTATAGAGTGCGGGCTTGTGCTTCTGTTTTGAGCGGTAACAGCGCTCAACATTCAGAGGGACCTGATGGCGGGGGGTGTCTTTCTTGGTCTTGATTCCCCGGAGCGACCGCCACGTCCACATAACCTGAACGACCCTCACGTCCCCACCGAAAAGTATCCGCTTTTCACCTTTTGGATTCTCCCCCAATTGATCGACCCAATAGAAATGGGATTAGACTGTTTGTTATTGACTCTATACACTTTGTCGAGCAATAGATTTCGCACTTCATTACAGATCTTGCCAACCAGGTCCGGATTGCACAGCACAGGCGTCTCATTCTTTACAACAACTGGAAGCTGGAAAGTTGTGTTGAAAGTGCCGTTTACGGTCGTCAGGTTGTCTATGAGCCTGTCTTTTGGAATTTTTGCGTAGTCGGGATACCCTAAACCTGGTGTAATTTAACCATTCTCGTGTCAAAGCAAATGTCCAGACATTCGGATTTCCAAACGCTCCGTCTCTCCCGCACAATGTCCATAAAACCCATTGACAAGACGTCTGTCCATAGAATATGCTCGGGTCAAGTCATACTAGACCTGGCTACAGCCGTAAAGGTCCGGCAAATACACCCTACCCTTTTCTTTAATACCTTAGAACCGTCAACTGACTGGAAACGGTGCAATGCAGGAGCTGGTGGAGAACAGTTTGGACGCCGGGGCGACTTCGGTCGAGGTGCGCCTAAAAGAATATGGAGCGGAATTGATAGAAGTGCTTGGTAAAGCTGTGAGCCGTGTGAAACCAATTTTTGTCTGGCTACGTTCTCATATGCACGTATTCGCTCAGATAACGGGTCCGGAATAGCTCCAGAAGACTTTGCGTCTCTCGGTATGTTGGTGCCGTGTCGGTGCGGTGATTGGGCGTTCACTTTGCTTGATGGCAAATTCGACCTCATGTCTATGCATATTTCCCCGCGTCTGCTATGACTATCCAACGTTGCAGCTCTAAAACACTATACGTCTAAAATCACCGCATTTGAAGACCTAAACCGCGTAGCCTCATTCGGCTTCCGCGGAGAAGCACTAAGTTCTCTATGTGCTATGGGCAAACTATGCGTCACAACATGCACTGAAAAGACGGATCCGGCTGGGGTACGGCTCGAGTATGACAGTCGCGGGAATCTGGTCGGAAACGGATCTGTAGCCAGGAGTAGAGGTAGGATCGGAGAGGCACCGTTCCAAGTTCCGCCGCCAGCTTCACGTGAAATGACACACCATGGCGGGCTCTGTGCTCTAGGTACGACAGTCACCCTCTCGAATGTATTTGAAAGCCTCCCCGTCCGACACCGCGAGTTCAAACGGAATTTGAAGCGCGAGTACGCGCGGTGTTTAGACGTCGTGCAGGCGTACGCGTTGATTTCGGAAGGAGTGCGGATATCTTGCTCCAATCAAGTTGGGAAAGGGTGAGTCATTGCTGTTGGAAAGCCCGTCTCTTTACGTGTCTCAACGGTTGGATGCTTTTGGCAGGGAGCGCTCAAAAGTAGTTTCCACGCAAGGAAATAAGCATTTGAGAGACAACATTGCGAACGTCTTCGGTACCAAAATTGTGTCGCAGCTAGTAGACGTATCTTTTGAGTTGAGCGAGGAAGTGAACGGCGACGACGAAGGGTGAGCGCAGATGCCCTCCCTGCGCGACCCATTGTGACGCAACGGTATCTAAGAGCGAAATCCCCGACACTAGCAGACGTCTCAAAGTGGTGGGGTTCATATCAAAGTACTTTCTATCTTTGGTTTGCTCTGTCTATGAAGCGTGTTTTCAACCTTCATATCGCGTCCCGCGAACGCATCCCATATAGACCCGTCCCCCAATGCGGTCGCAACAGCGCAGACAGACAGTACTATTACATCAACAAACGCCCGTGTGATCTCCCAAAGGTGAAGGAATCTTCACACTCTTATTTGTATATCCAACGATCTGCCCGTGTCGTTTTTTTACCAGATTTCCAAGGCTGTGAATGAGACGTACCGCGAAATCCATTCACATCAGTACCCTATTGTCATTTTCAACTTCATTATAGATACTGGTGGGGAACCTTTTCCCTTGAAAATGCTGCTACATCGCCCCACCAACAAACTTATTCACCGCGTAAAATTCTTCAGAGGCGTACGATGTGAATGTGACACCCGATAAACGAACGATTCTTCTTCACAATGAGAAGATCATCATTGAGGCTTTGAAGGCAAGTGACCCTCTTTGGCGTCCGGCGAGTTGGATTTCGTTCCGTTGCCCGCTGTGTTGGTGACTGACATCATATCTTTTCGCTGCATGAAGACACGGCTGAGGGCCTTATTTGAACGCTTTTCAGGCACATACGCAACGCAAACAACGGTGTCGAGTGGGTTTGAGGCGGCGATTTCTCAGAACTCATTGAAGCGGTCCAGGTCGTCCTCAATGGTTGAGGATGAGGTTACAATGACCGAGTCTCCCGGCGAGGTAGATGGGCCAGTGTCGGATGAGGAAGTGGATGGGATTGAAGAATCCGGCGAGATCATGCCTGAGCTACGAGACTCGCCCGCAGTGGTCGGTGAAGAAACCCGGGCCGTCGGTGAAGAGTCCCAGGAGATTGTAGCGGACGTGCCTGGATCGCGCCCCGACCCCTCAACACCGGCACGAGCACAACCAACCATGTCCACCTTCATTGGGCAATTTAAGAGTGCCGCTCCTCGTCGATCATTTGGGCAAGGCAAATCCGTTGGAGTCCCTTCCAATCGTAAGTCATCACATCACCTCCCGCAACGAATATCGAAACCCTCCATTCTACCACCACTTCCCTACAAATCGTTGAAGACTCCCACTCCAACAACCACAAACCCCCTCAAATTCCTATCCGACATTCAAGAAGACACCTTTGCCCCCATCGACCTGCCCTCTATCCGCACCAACCAACCACACAGGCGGCGCCACCACAGTCGTCATCGTCCGCCCACCCCATCATCCCAAACATTTAAACTGGGGTTATCACCCGCAGAAGACGCCCAAGCCGTTGAAGAACTGACTCGAAATATCCGTAAAGAGGATTTTGCGAGGATGGAGGTGTTGGGGCAATTTAATCTGGGGTTTATTGTGGCGAGGTTGGAGGATGATTTGTTTATTATTGATCAGCATGCTAGGTAAAGTGGTAGGGCAGGGAGAGGGTATGGAATTGAAGTTATCTTTGTTGAGTTTTAGTTCTATTCGCGCTCACACACCCTTTCTGGGGTGGGAAAACAGTGACGAAAAGTATAATTATGAGAACTTCAAACGGACCATGAAGGTTGATAGTCAACGGCTAATAAGGTATTGTTTGTGTTTCCATTACATTGATTGTGCGAAGGCGTCGCCCCTGGGGCCAACTTTCTTTTCTTCTGCAGACCTTTAGCCCTGGATTTGACCCCACAGCAGGAACTCACCGCCACCGAACATACGGCGATCCTAAAGTGAGTATGAAAGTGAGAGCCATCCTTTCATGGAATGACGGTTCCAAATACCATTTTTTTTCTCGTCAGGAAAAACGGGTTCGACCTATCCCTCGACCCATCCGCCCCACCCACCAAACGCGTCCGCCTAATTTCCCTACCGCAGAGTCGGACCGTATCGTTCGGCGTTGACGGTACGTTGCTGTTTCTTTTTCATTCGGCTCCCCAATGGAATAGGTTCGGTCTAACCTTCACCTAAACACACCAGATTTGGAAGAACTCCTCCACAAACTGAGCGACGATTCCACCGCGTCCGGACCGGGCGGCGACGACGTACGGTGTTCGCGGTTGATGGCCCTGTGGGCGTCCAAGGCGTGTCGGAGCTCGGTGATGGTTGGGGATGCGTTGGATATGGGCCAGATGCGGAAGGTGAGGGGTGTGGAAAGATAATGGGCTGTGATTTGTGTCGTGGGGGTTGACGATAATCGTTTTTTTGGGGCGTAGATTGTGAGACATATGGGTGAGATGGAGCAACCGTGGGTGAGTTTGGCGTGGAGGAGAGTTATTTAGGGTTAGATCGCCCCTAATGACGTTTCGGTTGACATAGAATTGTCCTCACGGGCGCCCGACAATGCGGCACTTGACTGATTTGAGAACAGTTTTGGGAGCTGGAGCTGCGAAACGGGGTACATGACATCCATGGCCAATACATAAAAAGTGAAAAGAAATATGTCGCCGACGGTCGATGTCTTCATAAATAGGGTTTCATTTCAGAGACTTGACCCCACCGTCCTTCACCGCCAAAGTTTGGGCCTTTTCCTGCCTCCCTCTAGTCCAACCCAACCCTTTCACTGTACATTAAAAAACAACCGGCTCAAATATCCTGCATGACTAACAACTATCCGCCAACTCCTTGGCATCATCATCCGTGTACCCCAGCAAGTACAACACGTTTCTTAAACTCGTCTGATTGATCCGCGCGCGCGCCTGTTTCTGGACTTTGGGTTTAGCGTTGAAGGCGATACCCAGACCGGCGGCTGCGAGCATCAGGAGGTCGTTGGCGCCGTCGCCGACTGCAATCACCTAGAGGAACAGAAGGCGGTGTGAGTTTTAAGAAAAGCAGGTGATGGGATGAGGGTCGGGGCGTTTACTTGTTCAGGCGTCACAGACTCGGCTTGCGCGATGACTTCTAGCAACTCGGCTTTGCGTTGGCCGTCGACGATGGGGCCGATGGTTTCGCCTGTCAGTGTTTTGCCATCGGGTGATACTCGGAGCTGGAATGTGGCATAAAATGAGTTTGATCAGGAAACATGGTTCCTTTGTTAGGTCCTTGCATGACAGATCATACCTGGTTGGCAAAAGCATAATCGAGGCCAAGCTCGCCTTTGACATACAACGCCAGAGGCATGAAACCGCCTATCCCAGAAATCGTCAATCACTCGTTTGTCTCGGATGTAAACTTTGAAAGGAATCCACACCTGAAATCACGGCCAGCTTGAACCCAAGCCGTTTCAGCGCACGACAAAGAAAGTGCGCCCCCTCCGTGAAAGTTAACTGACTCTTCACGGTTTGCAAAACATCCACAGGCGTGCCCTTCAGCAAGTTTACGCGTCGTCGAAGAGATTCCTTAAAATCGATTTCACCGTTCATGGCGAGTTCCGTGATTCTCTGATGAGCGAGATGACTCAGCAAACCCTTCGACGGATTACACCCACAAGAAAATGCAAGGGGGATACCCTACCGCAACCTCCCCAACAACTCCCGCATGCTTCGCAATCTCATCAATAACCTCCTGCTGAATCAACGTCGAGTCCATATCGAAAATAACCAGTCGCTTGTTCTTTCGGAACACATCGTTGGGTTGCAGCGCCACATCCGTGTGATGTGTCGCACTCAACTGGAAGAGCTGGGCTCTCAGCGCGTCAAAGTCGACTTCAGCCGGCACGCTGAGTCTGAAATCTATAGAGCAAAGTTTAGAGCCCGGCGCGGAGAGACGCGTCATTTTTTCTACGGAGATGCGTTCGTCGAGGAGGAGCCGAGTCCAGTCGAACAAGAACTGAGGTGTGAGACCGTCCTGGTTAAGGACTGTTGCGGTGTATTTGGTGCGGTTGGAGTACGGTGCGTCTTCGAGGGATTGTGGGAGAACTTCTTTCTGGTCTTGGACGTCGAAAAACAGAGTTGCGTCCCATTTGCGAGCAGCATCGGCGAGATCGCGGAAAATGTCCACGTTGTCGGGACCTAGGTTTATGAGACAGCCGAAAGTCACGTTGTGGTACAACCGCGACAATACGAAATCGTCAACGTTGCATTTGTGCCGAGCGACGCAGTCCAGAACGGCTCCGATGATATCGGTACCGTGAGGGCCCGACATGGATACCAAAACTTTGTTCTGGGGACCGATGGATGCAGGAGGAAACCAGGTTCCACGTGAAGGCTGGATCGGGAGAGACAAGCCAGGCGCGGTTTCCTGGCCTTCGCCCGCGGTGGGGGTGGTGACGCCATTTGTTGAGGACGGTGTGGTGCCGCTCACTTCCTCAATCAGTCGTTTTTTGAGACGGAGAACTGTTTCCGATTGATAGAAGGGAAGGAAAGTCAAGCGGTAGAGATAAGCTTCAGAGAGGCGAAGACCAGAGTGTCGGTCCAGCTTTTTCATAATCTTTGTTATTCCTGTTGATTACGTTCAAATCCGCGCGATGAGTTGGCCCCCTTTCCACAAACAGGGACAAAAATCGTTCCTACCAGTGTAATTCATGAACACGAAACGCTCCAACTTCACCACATCCTGCAAAAGCTTTCTCGCCTCCTCCACGCGCACTGAAGCTTCAACCTCCTGTGCCTCCAGTCCTCTATCGGCCGTGGCCAAGCTACTCCTCCCGTCTTCCTCATACTCGGCTTTCAACTGAGCGCACTGTTCAACGTAAAATTTGGCCAAGTTATCCACCCCAGCGTCCAACAGGCGGAAGAATTCTGCTACAGAGGTCTGAAGGGAACCCATGCGGGTTTGTACTGCTTCCGCAAAGGATGGCGTGCGAATGTCCGGGGAGAGGTTTAGGGAATAGGGTTTGACGTTCTGCTTTATATGATCTTTGAGGACGACATAGTCGATGCAGGCGGCAGACCAGGCCGGCGGCAGGGCCGCTCGCCTCTCTGTTAAATGCCTGTTGGGTCCAACTGTGTTAAGCATAGGCTTTTTGCGGCCCACAACTTTCATAGCCTACGTACTTTCCAAACTTCATTGTCCCACTGCTTCCCCCTTATTCCTAGTGCTCAATGGTATTGGACGATTAGCGAGATCTTATGTGGAGATCTCCTTGGGACATGACCAAACGCACGCAAACCATCCATGAACTGGACTGACATCCACGTGACCAACACGTTGTGGCACAGCATATTAACCGTAAATTAAATTGATGTGCCAGCTTCTCTGGATCTGGCTACCCCCAGAACTCCTCACAACCAATGGCAAGCGAAGCGATACTCATAAAGCAGGGCGCCGAAGCCGTAAGTATCCCGTATACCAGCACACAAAACACACCCCACCCAGCTTAACAACCCGTCCCAAACCCCTGTCGTAACTAGCGCGTTTACAAAATGCCTTTTGGGCCGGTCGATGCCATAGTCAAAGAACGCTTCCGCAAAGCATATCGACATCCTGTATTAGACGAGCGATTAACAGCCCGGCGAGTCGTGCAGGTAAATTATGGGTCTTACCCCTTCTTACGTCGTTTTGAATTATCCCCCACATGTGTTAAAAGTATCCTCAATGATTGTTAGGAAGCCCGGTGCCTGCATAAACTCCGTCGCGCGGGTCTGGATACCCCAGCCCTGTATTTGGTGGATACGCAAAACAGTCTGATTTATATGGAATGTGTGAAGGGGCCTACCGTGCGGGATTACATAAATTCGGGTGGGTTAGGAGAAGATCAATGTGAGTAACCGGCTTTGACGCGCGCTAGGGAAGTGAATCGTGTGGCTAACTTTATGAAAAACAGCATCAAATTTATCGCAAAAGATTGGGCAAAGTTTATCTGTGATGCATGGGCTGGATATTGTACATGGGGATTTGACAACGTCGAATATGTTGGTGAGAGAAGGGTCTAATTCGCTGGTAGGTTCACAAAGATCCAATTGCCGTTTTTTTTTTTCGCGGCAGACCGATTAAACAGCAATCTGCATCATGAAACAGGTATTAATAGACTTTGGTCTGAGTACCACGTCGTCAATGGTAGAAGATAAAGCGGTAGATTTGTATGTATTGGAACGGGCGATGATTAGTACGCATCCAAATTCGCAGGCATTGGTGGGTGCACAACCGACGTTTGGAATCGGTATGAACTGTTGCTCAAGGTGTGCGACTGCATCTAGTTTGAGGCGATTCTGAAAGTGTACGGGGCTAGCGGGACAAAGGATGGGAAAGCTGTGCTGAATAAACTCGATGAAGGTGAGAATGGAAACCGACGGTTACCGTCAATGTCGATGGACTCAAAAAAGATAATTTCGACAGTGAGGCGAAGAGGAAGGAAGCGGACTGCATTTGGTTAATGTTTTGATTCCAATATATACCATGAAAAGTGCGCAGCTTTGCCGTTGGATCATTTGCATGACCGCTTCAAATGAGGTTTGCGACACCATGCGCAGGTACTGGGAAAAGCGGAGGCGGATGGATTGCACCCATCGTAGGACGTGAAAGCGGTGATTCTGGGTACTTGCACCACGACCAATGGTGGTTTCGCACCGGGTTGTTGGAGAGTGAGTGGCAAATACCGCGACCCGCGCGTTCCAGACGCTTTGCTCTGATCACAAAAGCCACTCGATATTGGCAACCATTCCTCCGTATGTACAATATCCTTGCAGGCCATAGCAGGCAGGTCCGCCTTCCAGTCTTCCTTTCCCGGCGTGTGTTTTCTCTGGGCCAATGTCAAATACTTTATGCCCCGTGGAGCAAGGGAAGAACCAGTGGACGACCAGTAACTTAGATTGGATCGCGTTGAGTGACGAGTGGCGCAGCAAATTAAGGCGGGATGAAATTAGAAATTACCGTAGCTGGTGCAAATCTCTCAAGCCATCGGTGTTCCAGAGACAGCGGAGTCGACCCCAATCACTTCCATTGGCCCCGTCCATCGAATAACTTATACAAACTGCAACCCACTTTCACGCGCATAACAATGTCGGAAATGCACTACACCTCAGACGAAGAAGAAGACTCTGACTCTCCTTCATCCTCCGGAACCCATAACCACGCCGACGATCAATTATCCCCTCAGGGAGGACACCAGGGCAGCGCGGACAACGGCCAACCCCCAAGGAAAAGAACTCGTACAACGCGCGCGTGTGATATATGGTACGGAACCTCTGTCCCGCCAGTAATTTTACACTGCAAAATGTTTCCTAAAATGCTCACAACGCTGACCGTCCTTGCTGGGTTATTCTTTCCAGCCGCAAGAAGAGGACGAAATGCACGGTAAAGAAAAAAAACGCCTCGTTTCCAGTACGTTTCTCTTCAAAATCGCTTATCGTCAAACCATCAGGGTGCTCTCCCCTGCTCTAGTTGCGTTTCTTTTGGTTTTACCTGTGTTTATACCCCATCCGTCAAAAAACGTGGACCTGTAACACGGAGAGACCACATTTCTGTTCTCGAGAACAGGTTCGCGTCTTTCGAGTTATTCAGCATCTGGAGTTTCGAGGACAATACATGAATCATGCTTGTTTCTTTCCAACAGATTGAAAACGGTCGAAAGCCTGCTGACAAATTTGGTCCAGCATTCACCGAACAGCGCTCCTATTTCCCCAACTCCATTACCAACGATCTCCCATGCGCCAGTTGCGGGCCAATCTCCATCTGTATTCGTTAATGGGCGAAATCAGGGGCACTCAAATGCAAAATCGAATGATAGAGCATCTGATGGTTCGAAGGATGAGGTTAAGCCCGCTGTTGCAGGGGAAGTCAATCCAACAGGAATCTTTATTCGCGAACCGGATAGCAAGGAAGCGGTATATTTGGGGGTTTCGAGTAAGTTTCATGTGTATGGGGATGTTCGTGGCCGGTAAACTGAAAATTTCCGCCCACTCAATGTAGCGTTTGAGCAGTCGTTGAGACAACTTCCGATAAGAGCCGAAAAGGGCGTCTTCACGCTTTCATTTGTGGATGACACCCGGCCCCACCGCACTTACACACAACAGGAATTAGAGTCACTTCCGGCTTCTCCAGAGCTCGTGCGGCATTTGGTGGATCTGTATTTCACCCACATGCACCCGTTTTTCCCGATGCTGAACAAGGATTCATTTATGAAACGATTAAACGAGCATAAAGTGAATGGAACGATATCGTCCCTGTCATTTTCATTACTGTTGAATGCGCTGCTCGCGCTGGTTTCGCAGTACACTATGCGATTGGAAGGGTGGGGTGTGCAATCATCGGACTTGCACAATGATTTTTTGGAAAGGGCAAAGGTGACCGTTCATGTTACATTGCAGATTGGACTTGCGATGATAATTTCACTCATCGTGGTCGGCGTTGCATAGGCCCTGTTGCACTACAATTTCGATTTTCCCAGTCTGCGTACCATCCAGGCCTTGATTTTGCTTACTTTGTTTGGCTTTGGCGGTCGGAGGCTAGCGGCTTGGACTTACGTGGGAATGGCAGTTCGCATGGCGCACGGTATGGACGACTGCGTTTCGCCTGCGATGGTTTCACCCGTTGCTCACCAGAGTTTCTTCTTTTTTTTGCATGTCGATGTGTTTTTGGTCTCTTATAGAGGTATGTGTAAATCTTGAATGCTTTTCATTCAGTAAGGGGAAAATTAATGGTCATCGTCGGTTGTGTTTTGCTAAAAGCTCGGCCTGCACCGTAATTTGAACCAAGCTAGCCATTTGCTACCGCACGAGGTCGATACGATGCGCCGAACGTTTTTCTGCTGCTGTGAGTTTGATGGGGTGCTAATTCAAATTTTGGTGATTTTGTGCAACTCACCGCATTTCGTCCCCAGATATCTTGGACCGGAATATAAGCATTGCAACGGGGCGTCCGCTGATTATCAATGACGAAGGTAGGAACCAAACACAACTAGTTAGTCGCGGTATCTCAATGATCACGCTATCACTCCAACACAGACTGGGATACACCTTGGCCGACAGCATCGGGACCGGAGGACGCTGAAAACGTCGCCAATCTCATTCGTTTAGTTAGCCTGTGCTCCATCATCGGAAGAATCTGTCGATATTCCAACGCTGTCATTCGACCGGATCGTCGCGCCTTCTTGGCGGACGTTCAAGCACAGTTGAGCAGATGGTACGCTGATCTGCCGCCTAACATGCAAATCGGTCCCGGGGAGACGTGGGGTCCGGGAACATTTGTGTGCCTTGTCTACCATGTCACTGTGATCTTGTTTCATCGTGTCGCATACAATGATGTGGATGACGCGCAGTGCGTGGCGAGCGCAACGGAAATGACAAATATTTTGAGAATACTACCGGATGCCACAGGGCAGGACCGGACTGGGGGGGATATCCGTGGAGACCGTGGCGTTGGAAATCCGAGGATCTCACCCCAGCAGCAGTCACGGCAAAGTGTATGCATTCCTGTGTTCCCAATGGTGATTCACGGTATCATGAGTAAGTTGAAAGCGCAGTTTTGCGACTTCTCGTCACGTCGTCGTCGTCGACCTGACCCCTGCATTTGCGCATTTGAATTTTTAGCGTCATGTACCGTGTGGATGTCCCGTATTCGGAAAGGACACATGGAGGAAGTTGAGAAACTGCGGTGGTGTTTAGGAGCCTTTGACCGGATGCGGGGGGTAAATCTCGCGGCTGCGAGATGTAAAGACATGGTCAAAGCAATATGCAAGCCGCTGGGGATCCGGCTGGACGATGAGGAGGAGAAACAACCCAAGGTTGACTGGGGAAGCTTACCGGGGGTGCAGCAACG
>JADGKA010000840.1:0-13721 GCA_027604605.1 Borealophlyctis nickersoniae
CCCCCGCACCCCAACCCCCGTCTGCTCCGCCGGTTTGACCTGCAAACTCGACCCACAAATCCCTGACAAACCTGGTACTTGTGTCCGCACACGTACCATCAAGCCTCGCCCAACAATTACAGTCTGTATCTTCTTCTTTTGTTCAGCCATTAACGCTTTTGAGTTAACCTTGAAACACTACAACTTATAGGTCGGCAAAGGCAAACACTGCGGCGGGTTCGTCGTCGCCCCACGCGTGTGTTCCAAGGGTCTTACGTGTAAACTTGACCCCAAGAAACCGGATGTGGGGGGCACTTGCGCTCCTGCCACCTACACCCCGCGTCCAACGGTAAGTGGTGTTTTCTGTGCGGGTCTTTCGCTTGTCGCGTGCGCACACGGGATTAATCTGATTGGTGTTTGGTGTTTGGATTTGCAGCACTAGGTCGTGACGAGGTCGTTGTAGCTAGAGTTTGGACTAAGCGTAGAAAGACTGTTCCTCATTTTTTGTTTTTTAGTTACCGTCGATGTTTTTAGTTTCTCTTTTTGTTGTTTCTTTGATTTTGTTAATAGATGGATTACATATGAAGTATATGAATGGGACGAAAGTGGAAATCAAACCGTGTGCGCAACTTTGGACGTTAATCCTTTGCAGCTCATTTGCGCAAAAACGTTGCTCACTTTGATCGACTTCAGTAGAATGCTGGAGAGTGTCGAAGAGAAGCACATGCTCGCATTATTTCTCTCGACAAGAAGAATAAGGACGGAACCGTAGCGCCCTTGAATTAAATAGATTGTGAGAGTATCCAGCTTACGCCCCCAACAAGCCACAGAACGCTTTGCTGCTTGTGCGCGCAGTCAACCGGCAAAGCGGTTCCCACCCATGTTTATCAAACGCTGCACAACCGTTCACAAGCTCGCATCGAGAGTGCTTTGGTTGAGACCCCCCGCATCGCGTAGTTTCTGTTTACCCCTGCTACTTCCGCACAGAACGCAACTTTTTTCAAACACTGTTAAGAGTGGCGAACGTGCCGCGCAAAGTTGGAAGTATGGAGCTGCTTGTTTATGCGGCGTGTCGAGGGGATATAGCACCGCCGCTCCCAATGATAATGGGGACAGTGCCATACCGACGGTGGTGGACGGAGTGGAAGTGACGCCGTTGGGGACTTGCAATTACAAGAAGCTCAAAGCGATTGATGGAACGCTGTTGCCGCGCGTGGAACTTGTACCGCAAAAGAACTGCACACGATGCGGTGCAGTTTTGGATTGGAGGTTGAATGGCTATATTGGAAGAGGATCAAAACGCGATGCCTTCCAGTACAAATGTCACTGTAGGGCGCGCGCCAAGGCGGGAAAGGACGAGGTAACCACGGTGTTCGCTTAACCGCGTAAAGCTAAAATCTAGCCTTCACCGCAGTTTCAGGTTTCAAAGTTGTCAGAAGACGGTCTACGTTGCATGTATTGCAAAGCAACGGAGAATTTGCTGAAGCTAGGAAACCGTTGTTTTGTCCGCCGCATGCAAGGAGCCAGAGAGCATCCCAACACAAGGTCACGTTTCGCGGACCATGGGAAAAGGGCATCACCCTTACTTCTGGACAATACTGCAGAAAATCGAATCATCAAAGGCAGGGATTCAATGTTTCAACTGTCAACAGACGACCGGTTTGGTCAGATGTGGTCGTTATTGGTATTGCCCAAAACATATGGCGGCAAAGGAGGTCAGGACTAGGAAGGTAATGCAGTATACTCTATTGCTTTTTTAGCACAGATCGATGCCATTTCTCTAATATTGGAATGCTGGCATAGAAAACCAAATTGTCTCAAGCAGGGGAGGAGTGCTTTCACTGTTCACAAACCACGCAGTTGCTCAAACGGGGAAATTATTGGTTTTGTCACATGTGGCAAGAAAAGAAGCAAGGAGTAAGAAGGTAAAGCCAGGCACACTACTTCTTTTTGGGCAGGCAACAAAAGCGGTTGCAAAAAAGATAGTTTTTGCGTGCCACTGTAGCGAATCGAACTGTCAAAAGCAGGGGTTGAGTGTTTCAGCTGTCAGCAGACAACAAAGTTGGTCAGATGCGGAAATTATTGGCATTGTCCAAACCATGCGGAAAGAAGGAGAGAGAGGGCCAAAATGGTTCCCATGTCCGTCATTATGGCATTATGGATCGTATTTGTTGCAATTAAAGCAACCTTTTAGAAACATCAATTGTCAAGGGCCGGCCTGTCCTGCTACTTTTGTAACAAGGCCAATGAATTGGAGGTTTACAGCGGTGCCTCATTTTGCCCCAAGCATCTTGTAACACGCAAAATGGCATTGAAAAGGTAAAGAAACTTTGAGCATAGATGCGGGATGAGGGATATTCGACTTCCTTTATCCTTAGAGTATACGACAAGTTGGTCAAACAGCCGCAACCCGTTTCTTCCATCTCCACCCATCTTCTGGGAAATGCATGCGGCCTGGCAAAGCATGTGCTACCCAGCAGGCAGCTGCTATTTGATTCATACATCATTGTTGATACAGAAGTAAGAAACCGCGGTTTTGGTTCGTTAGCATGGTACAATGTGGCGGTAGAAGTATGCGCAATCCATGTTGAAGGTGGGAAGTTGAAAGGAGAACTTTATTGGGACGAAGCAAAGTGCAAAGATTATAGCGCTTCTCTCAAAGAGGAATGGGATGAATTTTCAGAAGGTACGATTCAGGAATGAGGTAGAGGTTGGAGTTCTCGTTCTGACGTCGTAGGTGCGACTAGGTGCTGAGGTTGTATGGTACTATGCAAGTAATCGATGCGACTACCTACGCATGTCAGCATTGCTTGTTAACAGGCATCTCACGGCACATCATCACCACCGATTTCGCATCGGCCGACAAACCGTACGCGCGCAGTCGAAAGCTGAAACACATCAACGAAGCAATGCTTTTCGAAAACGAAACACCGTTAGTGGACGGCAACATGAATCTTGGGCCGAACCCGCGCAAAGTATGGAAGGATGTCGAGATTCTGTGGCGGTTGATTCTACTTGCCAAATATATCGTTGCGAAGGGCGAGACTGCGGGGAGGGAACTGTAGCTGATGCCGTGGCGAATGGGGTGATCGTGGGCGGAGCCGAGAATAATTGAGCGTCGGAAGCCGGGTTGCTATCTTGGAATCTCCGCAGGAGAGCAGACCTAATGCAGGTGGGGGCCCACAGCTTACCGCAACTCTTTGGGGAAGTCATCGAACTGCGGGTATCTCGGCACACTTTGATTTTTCAGGAATTGTATCACAAAAGAAGACAAAGCACCATTCGCGCAGAAACCAAAGTGATAGTCTATTAAAAAAATATACAAAAGCCCCTCACCATTCCATGTGCAACCCGCCTCACAAACACCAAAAGCACCCGTCACGGCCTTCTCAATCATGGAACTCTCTTCCCGCCCGCGTAGCCTTCACGATCCCCACTCTAACCACGAAATCACCAAACTTTTCACCACTCCTGCGTTCCAACGCGTATCGCTTCAAAATAGGTTTCAATTCCGCCAGGATTTCCGCTTCGCCGATGGATTCTTTGAAGAGTTTGTTGAGACGTTCGCCGCTGTGGCTTGCGCCGAGGTACATGTTGTACGCGCCAGGAGCTGATGGAAAAAAAACAAAATGGGTACAACGAATGCATGAAAAGGATACCGAGGCAGTAACCGTACCTTTCCCGATAAACCCAATCTCTGCCAACTGCGGCCTGGCGCACCCATTAGGACACCCAGTCATCCGAATCGTAATCGCATCGTCCCTCAACCCATTCTCCTCCAGGATATCCTCAATCTTATCAATCAAACTCGGCAAGTACCGCTCACTTTCAGCCATGGCCAGACCGCACGTCGGTAACGCCACGCACGCCATGGAGTGCAACCGCATCGCGCTGTGTCGAGAGTTGTCGAGGTTATATTGTCGCAGCAGGGCGGACATGAGCGGGCGTTGATGCTCGGTGATGCCTGTGAGCATGAGATGTTGGTTGGCCGTCATGCGGAAGGCGCCAGTGTGGACTTTGGCGACTTCGCGGAGCGCGGTTTTGAGTTGCAGTTCGGGTGTGTCTTTGACGCGGCCGTTGGCGATGAAGAGGGTGTAGCTCCATGTGCCGTTGGTGTGCTTGTGCCATCCGAATCGGTCGCCGTTGTTGACAAAGTGGAAGGGACGGGGAGGTTGCAGGCGGTAGCCGAGACGCTCTTCCACTTGGTCTCGGAACCACTCGATGCCGTGGTCTTCAATCGTGTACTTTAAGCGAGCGTGGCGACGGTTGGTGCGGTCTCCGTAGTCGCGTTGAACAGATGCGACCTTCTCTCCGACGTCGATGCACTGGTCCGGTGTGCAGAATCCGAGAACGTCGGCAAGACGAGGGTAAGTTTTCTTGTTCCCATGGGTCATTCCCATACCACCGCCGACGGTGACATTGTACCCCACAATGCGACCGTGTTCAATGATAGCAATGTAACCAAGATCATGAGCGAAGATGTCAACATCGTTGTATGGTGGCACGGCGATAACGGTCTTGAACTTGCGAGGCAAATACGTCTTGCCGTAAAAAGGCTCCTCATCCTCGGTGGTGGACACGACCTTTTTGTCCAACCAAATCTCGTGGTAGGCACCCGTACGGGGAAGAAGGTGTCGACTCCAACGTTCGGCAAGATCCTGAATTTGACGGTGTATTTCATCATCCCCCGGGTTGGCAGAAACCATGACGTTTCGATTAACGTCACCGCAAGCAGCAATGGTGTCTATATGTGGGAATGTCGTCAGCACTAAATCAAAGGCCCCATGCGTTTGCCCACTCCCTCCCAGTCACCGGAAACTCACCCATACAAGCCCGGTTCATGTCCTTGAAAGCCTGTTTAAGGTTAGACTTGATAATGCCATGGAACTGGAACGTTTGTCTCGTCGTAATCTTCAACGTCCCATTGGCCTTTGAATCGGCAATCTCATCGACCGCAAGCCATTGCTTAGGGGTCACGATCCCGCCGGGAATCCGCATGCGGACCATGAACGAGTAGGCAGGCTCCAACCCTTGTTTGAGACGTTCGTCGCGAATGTCGCGATCGTCTTGCATATATGTGCCGTGGAATTTGGTGAGCTTGGCGTTCAATTCGGAAAGAGCGCCGGTGGAGGTGTCCAGGAGACCTTCGGCGATCGTGCCGCGGAGGTAGTTGGAGGATGCCTTGATGGCATCATCAGATGGGAGGACGGCCTCAACTTTGACTTCGAGTTCATCGACGCCAAGGGCCTTCCACAACTCAGGACGCCACTCGTTGAATCCGGTTTCCTTCCCATCGGGATCCTGGTCATCCCCGATCCCGACACCGCATAAGCGTGAGGCACCAAGGGCCGCAAGCTTGTTGTCAAGGTCCTTGCCAGCTTTGCAGAAATAGTGCGCGTCCTCGGGAAGTGGCCAGTAATGGCTGTCACCCATGGCAAACACAGAGTACCGGGTGTTTTTGAGATCCCAATCCTCCGAAGGTGTGGCAGCCGACAAAGCTTTCCACGTTTCCCTCGCATTACCGGGGAACTCGCCCTGTCCTGCCGTCGACACCACAAACACCACGTTGGTCTCTTTAGGGAGATCCTCGACCGCGAAGGAATCGGCGGGCATGAGGCGAGGACGAAGGTTGCGTTGCTTCGCTTCCGCATTGAGTCGCTTGGCAATAGTTTCAGCATTCCCTCCGTCAGAACCGAAAAGGATAAGAAGGGGTTGTTTGTTGAGGGAGCTCAACAGCTGAGCGTACGAAGAGCGAACCTTGCCCTCGACCGCATCTTTAAGTTCCGTCTCGGCTGACGCACCGTACTCGCTCTTAATGTTTGGCTTTGTACGAAGAACATATGCCAAGTGGTTCTCGCGCTCAAGGAACTCGTGAATCTCTCGCTTAACTTTATCCGAGTCGAGGGCAAACGGTTCTTGACCCTTTTCCTCAAGGGTAGGGTTCCACCGGTACAACGGCCAGTATCCGCTGTCAACTGCCAGCTTGGTTTCCTTGAGCTGGTCCAGTGGCACGCTCCACCCGCGGCTTACTTTGGTGATTTTAGGCGCGTACGCGAGAACAACTGATGGACCGGGGTAGGCATCAGCCTCCATGAGAGCCCGGAGGACTTGAGCATAGGATGCATTGACCGCAACCGACGCCACATACACGCCGCCGTATGTCATGGCGTACAGGCCAATGTCCTTTTTGCGTTTGTCGGTTTTCGAGGGAGCAATTTTCTCCGAGTATGGCTGTGTGTCTAGCACAAGCATGTTGATATCTTCCTTGGAAGAAATAACATGGTGCACACCACTGTCTCCGATGTCATACGTCAAGCGGTCCCCTCCAATCAGCCATCGCGAAGATTTTGCAAACAATGCACGCTGCCCGTACACGTTTTCAAGGTCGTGGTGCTTGTGTTTCTCAGACTCTAGCAGCTTGATGGCTTCCGTACCGTGTTTTGCACTCTTTTCAGCATTCTCGCGGTCTTTCAGCCATGCGGAGAGAGCGCCACGCAGCTGCGTGGACAATTGAACACCCGATCCAGCCTTAAGAACATCTGCGGCCTTGCTGGCAAAGGCGGCGCGACGCTGAATTTGAACCAGGTGAAGACCTAATCCAAACTCTGCGCTGGCCTCAGCCGGGTTCCGTACGCCATGCTTGCCCCATACGGAATCATTCTCGCAGACGTTTGTGACGGTTGTGCGGTCCTTGAACAGTTGGTACAGCATTTTCAAGTATGGTGCCTCAAGTTCGCGTTCAATGTTCGCCGCAGGAGTGCCGTTGACACCATTAGCATGGCCATTAGTGTGACCATTCGTCAGTCCCCCAACAGCGAATGGCCCTTGTTCCTCATGGGCTTCGAGGTGCCGGAAAACGACCTTGACCGTGTCCGCGGAAATCCCATGCGACCCATTCTGCACCTTCGCCTCCCGTACTACCGGAGTATGGCGACCCGTCCACTGTCCCGAATGAAACGCCGCCGCGACGTCCAAGAACAAAGCACCCCATCCAGTCGACAAGTTTTGAGAGGTTTCCAATACGGCGACACGCTCCACTGTCTTTGGCAATGCCCCCAGGAAATGCGCTTCTGACCATGGTCGATACAGACGCACACGAAGGACACCGACCTTTTGCCCTCCCACGACGCGCCTGTGCATCTCCTCTTCGACCGCTGGGGATACCGTCCCCAGGACTACAATGACAGAGGTTGCATCCGTTGCACCAGTGTACTCGAAAATTTTGTACGAGCGACCTCCAAACAGAGGCTTGAGCTCCCGGGTAACATCCACGATATCCTGCACTGCTCTTTCGTAGTCAAACTTGGAGAGAGGGCTTGGACGAAGGAACAGTTTCCCCTTCGAAGCACCACTCTCCAATCCTTGCTCACCGTGTCCTCTACGATAGCTCACCACACGCTCGTGCTCGGTTTTTAACAATTTCACCAACTCCTCGTACCGAACCGTATGAATATGCGAGTGTCCACGGGACGCAGCCGACGCGTCGTAAAAGTGGACAAAGGGGATACGGGTGCGAAGGGATGCGAGATGCGCGATAAGGGCAACGTCGTGCGCTTGCTGTACAGAATGCGAAGCAATAAGGGCAACACCAGTTTGGCGCACTGCCAAGACGTCCGATGCATCCGAGTCTTCATTTTGGAGAGCGGCGTGTATGACGTACGGTGCTCTTTCTCCGACCAAATTGTACAGGGTTGGAATGAGGGAGATGAGTTCAGTGGAGGGGGTATAGATGGTGGCGATTTTGCGCTCGGATGTGGAATTGTGTACTGTAGCGTGAATATCGGCCCGCGCATTTGCTACTTCCTCCACCAGGCCAGGGTGCCCGAAAGCCGTCTTTACTCCCTGATTCGCCCATTCATGGACAAGATCGCCAACCGGCGATGGTTCCACAACAATGTTTCTCTCTGCCAGATCGTACCTGAAGCGAAAGAGGGAGAGGTTCGAGTATGAATTCCCTCAGTAATCAGTCTGAGCGCTCCCGGCAGTTTATCACTCTCACAGAACGAATGATTGTTTGATGTGCAGCACCCACCCAATGTATGAAATGGCCGTTGCAGTGTTGAAAGATTGAGTACCCATCATTTTGATTAAAACTTGAAATGAGATTAAGAACGAGATTATACAACAGTGCCTGCATCCCGCAAGGCCAGAATTATTGTACGATTCGTTTCTTTCAAAAGAAAGAGCGCGTCTCCTTTTCCCAGTTGTCGGCTCACCCTACCGGTATTGCAATTGCAGCCAGCGATGCCCCCGAGCTAGTCCCGAGGTTTCCCACGCAGGAGTTTTCTTGAAATGCTGAACGAACACCGGTCCTCTGTTTCCCACAACCCACAGAAGTCTGGGGGAGTGCAAGGTGATGGAGGCGTGTTTATGAGCCCAGTTGGAGAGAGTGTTCTGTTGGGGTGCAGTTGGAGTTGGGGGGGGGTTGAAGTGGCTGGCTACCGGTTGGGTCGAATCGCGACAAGCCACAGCTGACATTTGGACATTTTGGGTCCAAAAGGCTGGAGAGCGGTCGCGCAATGGCCAGGATAGAGGGTGTCTGTGATTGGCTGGAACGGGGAGGCTTGTGCAGATGGGATGCTATGATTGGCTGAAGATGATGGAAGGACGGCCTCCATACATCCAATTTGTCATATGTCGATCTACGGACTATGGCAGTACTACCAGGCACAGAAAAAAAAATTCATAGATGGGATCATTTTGGCCGTAAGCTATCTTCAATCGAATTGAGCCGCTCGTTGGTATTCCAAATCATACAAGAGCCTCCCCACCGCCCGCCTGCCTTGCTCCCTCCTTTTCCAATTTCAAACCCATCCGCTCATTTCCGTTGGAATCCTCAAAGAGGACGTGCCGTATAAAAACAGCCCACCCCCGCTGCTGTTTTTTTTTCTCTACGCACAGTTTGAAAACATACTGGTACCAAGTGTCCCTTCATATCCACAACTCCCCCGCATACCAACCGCACGTTCCAACCATAAAAATGTCTCCTTCAACGACTGCAACAAGTCCAGTGGCAGAGCCCGTCTCGCCTGTGACTGAGACCGCACCACAAACATCCGCATTGCCCGCCAACCTGGCCATCTTCACCCCAGTATACCTCAAATTCCTCAACTCCCGCTTGGCTCGCCTATCACCCGAGAAGATCCTGGAATGGGCTCTCATCTCGCTGCCAAACCTCTATCAGACAACCGCCTTTGGTTTGACTGGTCTGGTCATCCTCGATATGCTCAGCAAAATCTGCAAGCAACAGTACAAGGAAACCAGACCCGAAGACAGGGATCCCAGCGCACCCATTCACTCTGTCCCTCTCATCTTCATCGACACCCTCTACCGTACGTGTTGCACCGCGGTGAACTTGTTTTGGTGGGAAAAGCTCTGTAATCTAACCTTCTTATTCACGTTTTCGCGACGTAGACTTTGACGAGACTGTGGAACTTGCTAACCGGGCAGCCAAGCATTACAACGCGCCCATGCACGTGTACAAGCCCCAGTCTTGCGAGTCGCGAGAAGACTTTGAAAAGCAGAACGGGGAAAGATTGTGGGAAACGGACGCTGACATTTATGGTGGGCATCATGAATCAAAATGTTTATTGGAATTGCATCAATAAGATCGCTGATCATTGTCGTATTTGTTTATCAGACTACCTGGTCAAAGTTGAGCCAGCACGCCGCGCATACCAGGAACTCAATGTGCAGGCCTTCATCACGGGCCGAAGACGATCACAAGGCGCATCCCGCGGTTCAATCGACATCATTGAACTCGACATGACATCTACGCCGCCAATGCTCAAACTCAACCCCCTCGCATCCTGGGACTACGACACTGTGTGGGCGTACGTCCAAGTCAACCAAGTCCCTTACAACCCGCTGATCGACAAGGGATACAAATCTATCGGCGACTTCCACTCAACCCAACCCACTTTGCCGGGAGAGAACGAGCGGGACGGACGCTGGAGGGGGCAAGGGAAAACAGAGTGCGGTTTGCACAAGGACTATCTCCGCATGCGCTCATCATATGTGGCTGCCAAAAAGCGAAAGATCACTTTGGACGCGTCCAAGGTGTCGGTTGAGGCGGATCCGTTGGCGTGAAGGGGTGCACTTGAAACGGAGGGGAAGCCCCTTCTGGAGGGCGGCGACCAGGGTCCAACGGCTGGTTGGTGTGGACGGCCGGTAGATCATTTGAGCGTTAGAGGGCAGGTCGTTGGGCTCCTTCCGTTATCAGAAATGTAGCTTGTAATGTTATTTTTCCATAACCACTTTTTGTACAGAAAACACAAATAAAAAGTTCAACAGTTTTAGATTCGACGTTCTGATTGCGGCTGTTTGCACGCGAGGAAAATGATTCGGTGAAATGTATATGGCCCTAAGTTTATTATATCCAAACACCATCCATCCAATGCAATGTCCCCTTCCCCATATCACCGTCATCAATCAACAGCAACAGTCACAAATCCCATCCCATCACTGTTCAGTGGCCAACATTCACATTAAACAACTCGAGTTCTTGGACGTACCTGCCGTAAGTAAATGCATGAAACAAGAGATCATCAAACCCAGCAACCACAGGTGACAACGCCAACACCAGAAAGAGAAGCACACCACATACCCTTCAATGTTTTCACACTCTGCCTCCAACGCAGCCATCATCTCATTGGACCGCCTGAACTTTTCGAAAAGCTGTGGATCGTTCTTGTTTCCGGTGGTTCGTGGTGTAGAGTGGTAGGGAGGTGCAGAGTTTGGCGTAGATGCGTCGATAGGTTGTTCTAAATTGAATACAGACGGGGTGCATGTTACCGGACGGCGGAATGATACTGTCGTAGGTTGCATAAAGGAAAATCGGAGATCACGCACCAAGTGACCCTCCGTCCCTGGATGATTGGAGGTAGCAGCGGTGGATTTCGTAGTCTGGGAGAAGACTTTCTGCCTTTTTCGCTGGATAGGTAACCAGACGTTGTCAATAAAAACCCGAAAACGGAGTTTGCGACATTCGGAAAATGACCCCTCACCATCCTCTTTGATCCTCTTCAGTACCTCTTTCGCCCCCTGAATCATGGTATCCAGGTCCGGGGGTTGCGACAGAACGGTGAAAAGATCGTGCATGGCGTCTAGTTTTAGTTTAGCCTCTGCTGCGATGATTTCGAATTCTCTCCTGCGTGAACAAAGAATCGGGGACTAAGCATTGGTTTACATTTCTACCAAAGCTGCTATGGAGAATATGAAACAACGGAGAACGTACAGAGCCGCTTCTTCTTCCAGAGTGTATTTCGCGATGAGGAATTGGAGTCGTTTGCCGTCCCCGCCATCTTTGTCCTCCATGTGCGCTCGAAGTCTGCGCGGCCAGAGAAAAGACAGATGTAGCCAACGAAACCACGACAATCGGAACTCGCAAAGGATCATTACCTGCTAATCTCAGCTCGCTGAGCATCATCTTTCACCCGAAGAGCGATGCAGGCGTTTTGCGCCGTGTCGAGGTGGTTCTTTCTTTCTTGACATTTGCGCTGACCTAGAAAGCCATCAAACGCGACAATGGAAACAATTGGAACGGACAAGACTTTGCAACACCGAAACAAACAGCGACATGTGTATCCTCGCAATTTGAGAATGATACATACTTTCGTACAAGCGGGCACGAGCAGACTCGAGATCTTGCTCTTCGGAATCTGGGGCATTTCGTCAAAACGTCAACACGCGTGGGAAAAACACGCAAAGATGGTTTCACATTCAGGCAGCGGTTACCTCCTCCACCTGCGCGGTGAGTGTTTGATAGCGCACCGGAACCCTGTGTCAGACTCAACATTGCTGGTGGATGATGACTGAAATGCCAAGACCGGATTGCGTGCAAGTGATCGTGGGAAAACGAGCTAACGAGCTGACGAGGAGCTTTGAGGATACCTGAAGGTGAACGTGGCGCGCTCCTGTCCAATGGACGCCACACCAGCCACCAGCCAGCCATCCACGCCCATTCAATGCAACGGAATGCAACGGAATGCGTCTGCCCTTTGTCCCTCTAAAAAGAACCCCCAGAAAAGAATGGCTGCTCACCAGTTATCAATCTACCTCATTCATTCTGCAGTATTACCTGAATAATAGTTCGTTTTATAGCAAAAATCCTTGACATGCCTCTTAACAATGTTTTGATCATCGGCGCGGGAATGGGGGGTCTGTGCCTTGGTGCGTACCCGCCCATTGAGCTGTCATTTGCTTCCGTCCGACAAAGCCGACTCTCTTATAACAATTCCACAAAACAGCCCAACGTCTCGACCGTCTCAACATTCCCTACACCCTCTTCGAACGCGACCCTTCCCAAGACCACCGCATCCAAGGCGGTCCCTTGGGCGTGCGGTCGGGCGGCCCCGCTGCTCTCCGTGCCGCGCTCCCCGATCACCTCCACGACCAGTTGGAGAAACTCTATTTGCGTCAACCGCTGGCGCAATCATTCGATATCGTGGACGGATGCAAGGGAAAGTTGTTGTGTCGGTTTGGACCGGACAACCAAGGTGGCGATATGTATATTGTGGACCGGCCTCAGTTGAGGAGGATTTTGAGCAGGTGAGAGCGGCCACTGGCCAGCAGAACGGGAGAGGGAAGAATTCACGCGTTCCGGGATTACGGTTCGACTTACCAATTTGTCCAAAGTGGCATCAAAATCACCTACGACAAGAAACTATCCGGCTACGAAATCCTGGATGACGGTGTCATCGCCAAATTCAGCGACGGCACCACCGCCAAAGGGGACATCCTCGTCGGCGCCGACGGCTCGCACTCTGCCGTCCGTCACCACCTGATCCCAGGCGTCGAACCTCAATCCATCGGCATATTCACCATCGCCGGCACGCTCGAGATGGACTGGACCCTCCACGACCAAACCTGGACCACGACGGACGCTTCTCCCGCGACGCTTGCAAACACTATGCAACTGGTGGGATCTGACGGCGTCAGCTACTTCCTCTCAACTTGGAACTCCACTGACAATGCGTCCATCCGGATGGACAAAGCGCTTGTTTGTTGGGGGTTGGGGTACTCCGGCTCACTGCCCGTTCCTGACCCTAAAGACCGCGCGGCTATGCACGCCTTTGCGATTGCGAGGGCAAAAGAAGTGATTCACGCGAAATATCACCCGATTTTTGAAATGACACCCGTGGAGAACTTGTGGGATGGGCGGCAGGTGAAGAGTATGCCTGATATCGAGCCGTGGGAGACCAGTAGGGTGACCTTGTTGGGTGACGCGGCACATTTGATGACTTCGAACGGAGGGCTGGGTGCCAACACGGTATGCGTGTGCACGTCTCTTCGCAGCATGAAACACTACCGTTCAGTTCTGGTGTACATCTCATACATGATTTTGCTTTCTCTCCTCGTTTTCACGCAGGCCTTCACAGACGCCATCAATCTGGCCACGCACCTCCACACCTTGCACACCCTCCCCGCTCCTCCTCAAACGAAAGAGATCACTACTGCCCTCCACGCATACGAATCAGAGATGCTCAAACGTGGCTTCAACGCTGTCCACGAATGCTTGAAGAACACGCAGAGGATCCACCCAGGAAACCGGTTTGGAGAGAAAATGCGGAATGGGGCGTTTTGGGTCATGGGGTTCTTTATGGGGAGATAAATTCTTGAGCAGTTACGCAGCAGCTAAAGGGCAACAAAATATTGTTTATATCCAACACCCCCACTCGACGCGTAATGCTTACATAATCTGCCCATTTTCCGAATCGGGACAAATTACCCATCACGAGGAC
>JADGKA010000841.1:0-13714 GCA_027604605.1 Borealophlyctis nickersoniae
GACGAAGGATGTACGGGGGGGGTACAGGGGCGACTGCTATGGTGGGGTACTCCGAAAGCAAGCGGAAGCCTTGCCTGTCCTCTGCGGCTTGCCTTCCCCAAGAGATCCTTTTGCACATCCTGCATCTGGTCCCCCGGCAACGTCGCCCGACCATTTTAGCCTGCTCTCTTGTTAACAAGGCTTGGCACCAGGCCGCGGTGTACTTGCTTTGGGAGGTTCTGGATACGGATATTAATTCGTATAGGCTTGACGACTTCCTGTTATCGCCTGGGATTGCGACAAAAGCCTCCAACACCCGAAGCATGCATTTGTGCTCTACCACGCACTATTCGGCAGATAACGATTCCTTTGAACAAATTGGTATGATCACAGCATTCCCGTTTTCCAACCTGCGAGCTCTGGCGATGGAACGCGTCCGTTTCAAGGTTCCTGACCTGGCAAAAATCTTTGATGCCTGCCCGAATATCGTCGCACTTGCCATAGATTGCTGGGTCGATATCACCACCGACGAAACAACAGATGAGAACACCATTTCTGCAAGTCTTCGCGCGGGATTTGGGCGGCTCCAGAGTTTTGCCATCTGGGAGGAGAAAGAACTCGACTCGGACAGACCCTCCGAAATTTCGCTTATTTCGCTGGCTGTGTCCAGTTTTGGGTCCTCATTGCAGGCTCTGGTCTGCAACATGTGGGCCGGCAATTACGCTGACCTATTCTCGCCACTCGCGTCCCAATGCCAGAATCTTGTGCATCTTTCCCTGGGCTCGTGCTACAACGCGCTTCCATTGATATCTTGTTCTCCAAATTTGGTGCAACTGAGGTGCTTCTTTGACTCTGAAGTGGCGGACGCAGTCATAAAGAATTGTCCGCACCTGAGGCGCGTTGTCATGGATGCCGGGGTGCCGCATGCTGTAAACTATTTTATCGAAGCTAGACCTCCCCGGACGATCGAGGCCCTGCGTATTGAGTTCATGACGGATGTTCACCCAGTGAACTGGGGTGGACTCCTGGCATACTTTGGAAACAACCTCAAAGTGCTCGATGTTGATTGCCGCTTATGGGAGGGTTTACGTAGGGAGGGTGTTGGTATGGCGCTGATGCTCGGACACTCCACTGGACTGAGAGTGCTGGCAACTGACGACGAATCGCAAGAATATGATATTTGGAGACTCAAGCAACATTGTCCATCTTTGGAGAAGATTTTCGTAAAGTCGTTGCATTCCAAATCGTTTATGGAAGCAGCACGAAGGAAGGGGGTGGACGTAAGACCAAAGTCTTGGCGGCAAGAATGCAGCGTGTTTATTGATCCTGCAAAACGTGGATTGGACTAGATGACGACGAGTGAGGGGAAGGTGGACGGGCACGGCTGGCGGGGCTGGATCATTGAGAAGCATAAATCGAGGCGCGAGGAATGAACTAGTTACAATTTCCCTGTGAGAGGTGGGGTTTCGCTTTTTTGCCTGTGTTAACCACGCGACTTGATAGAATGGATGCGTTGCAAGCGTGGTGTTTCAATGGAAAATGCAAACAGCAATGTGCGGGCACCAGCAGCCTTGTCTAGCACGCCCTCCCTATTATCAGACATTAACCAATCCTCAAGAGCTCCATGGGATTTGCGGGTGGACGTGCGGATACCGGCGGTGACGCGTGGACACCTGGGACTACGACGACGGGATCATCTCATTTTACGGTATTTTACATATGATATAGGCGTCCTTTACATACATATTATTGATTGATTGAATCCTCACACACAAACTCAAAAGGGGTAGTATCACCCCAAAACATTCACACATTTGCATCAGGCCTCTTTTTATTTTAAATACAACGAGGAAAACCACAGCGACAAGAAAAGAAAGGAAAATAATCAAACATGGGCGAAAAGGGAGATAACAGAACAGCAAGCATCCAAAAGAAAGCGGGAGGCTGCGCATACGAAGGATCAGAAATTGAGAATGTTCCAGCAAGACCACCAGTAGCAAGGCACCACCAGCAGCAAACAAGAAGGGCGCCAACAAAAGCGGTGCGAGACGATTGTTGCGGGCCGGACCGAATGCTATACTTCGGTCATCAACGCCCGTTCGAGGATGAATTTCCCCTCTTTGTACTTTTGGGATTCTTCGTATGCTTTGTCCTATTTTCGAGGGAGGTTGTGTGTATATGTTTGGTGAAAAGGGGCACGAGCAAGCCAGAAAAGACGGAGGCGCGAGTCAGACGATGATGTTGCGCAGAAACGTAACCAATTGGCAAGCAGGTGCTATCAAACCCACATATTTCCAGCCCACGATCGTCTGACAGGCCACACAGTAGATATCTCGCACCGTATGTAAACCGGTGGTCATGGTGCGATTCTCAGGTGGCCCTTCGCCAATGTTGATGCTAAAAAGGCGAAAGAGCCGGGGAATGCCAGAAATACTGTGAGGATCTTCAAATTTCGCAACACGGGTGACGAGAGGCCATCCAGTAGAAAATGAGACGTCCTTACACGTGGTTGAAGAGATAAGCTTTGCCGTGTTGCCCTTGAAAGTGCTGAAAAGGGCGAAAACGGGGCGGGGGGAAGAAAGCAATGCACAAAATAAAAAAACATATGCGTCAAAAGTTTCGTTCTTTACGATTACGGGTCCTTCAAGAGCACGAATCGACGGCTTTCCATTATTACCCGGCTAACGATCTCATCCGCCGTCGACAGATGAGTCTTGCATTCACAGCAACCAAAGATTTTCGTGTTGGAGTGAACGGTGCCGTCAAGGTATCTTTTGTAGATGATGCCCATGTGTGACTACGTTTGTAAAGGTTTGGTAGAAGAAAGGAAACAGCGGCCGACAAGGATCGGAACGGGACGTTTTTCGACGGCTGTAGTTTTTTGTGACAGTTGTTGGTTTCCCCGTTTTGTTGGTGTTGTTATTGCAGTCCGATTTGTGGTGTCTTGAGAACAGCAAATAAGGGAAGGGCAGGGAACTTGTGAGTTGCACCCCGTCTCACCCGCGACCACCCAGCGAACGCCGGACGCAATAGTACCAGCCAACCAGCTTTATCAGAAGCCCGCCCCGGAAGCACAAATGAACTGAACAAGACTGAGGAGGGTGTCAACTTGAATAGTGCTTGGCCAAAGCGGGGGGCGTGGCCAAAAAGCGCCAAAGGAAGCAGTAATGCAAGGCCAAGGTGTGAGAATGCCCAACGGACGGCAGCGGTTGAGGAGGCAAAGCAACCTGTTATGTAACCGGGTCGGGTTGGGGTATCCATACAGACGCGTCAACCGTTGCAGCTGCTGGCTCCTCAAAATCTCACACTTATCATCTGCCGGCCATTTCACAAATGCCTACAACCTTCCACACCTACATCCACACCGAAAATGCCCACCAAATAGGCATGGGCATATTCGAGGCAGTAGGATACAATAATGAAGCCAATCGGCATTCCATGCGCGGAGACTACACCACTGCAGAAACCCTTCACCGACGCGCCCTGGAAATAAAACTCGCCGTGGTCGGTCCCGACGCCATCCAAACCGCTCTAACCTACAACGCACTCGGTGAAACTCTGTTCAAACTTGGTAGACTCAACGAGGCTGAGGCCTATCTCAAGGATGCGGTTCGTATTCGGCGCCCGGAAAGGAGCCTTGATACGGCCACAAGCCGGGAGAATTTGGCACGATGTTGGGAAGCGTTGGGGAGGTTGAGCGAGGCAAAGGAGTTGAGGGAAGAAGATCCGGAATGGGTGGCTTGTGGGAATTATTATTGCCCCATAACTCAATTTGGGGGTACTGTGCACCAGAACACCTTGAAGGCGTGCGGAAGGTGCAAGAGCGTTTATTATTGTGATGTCTTGTGTCAGAAAGCAGACTGGAAAAGGCACAAGGCGTTCTGCCGCAGGGATTGAAGTCTTTGGCTGCCTGGGGATATGGGTGGAGGTGGTAAGGCGGCGGGTGATGTGTCGGAGCGTTTCGAGTATGTTCAACGCGGATTTAGTCGTGCTCAACATAGCCAATGCGGAAGGGTTGTACAAGGGGAACGTGGAGACGTGTTGGATAGCTTGACAATACCTTCAAAGTTTTGGATTTACATTTAGGATCTTATTTCCTCCAATAACACCCGGGAGGGGAAGGGGGCGGAGGAGCTTGGGCGACGAAGAGGACGGGGGAGGAGGAGGATGGGCTGGAACTGAGAAGGAAAAAAACGCATCTTTTCACCATATAACTGTTTATCATGTGCAGGAATTGGATGTTTGTTTTCCTATGGAACCTACTCCTTGAGGGGAGTTTTAAAGCTCCAACCGACAAGGTTTGTGTTGTGACCTCAAGGCGTCCCTCTTTCTACGCCGACCCATCACTCGCGCAGATTCCGCTCCACATCCACCTGCATCTCCCGCCAATATCCATCGTGGAACCATGTCAGCGCGCTCCAGGACATGAGACCCTCCACAAAAGTCGCACCAATAAAGCCAATAAATCCCGTAAGCGCCTCAAGAAATTCGCTGAAACTGTCCATTCCCGCCTCGTCATTCACATCCACGTACGCGAGCACCGCTTGCATGTTCAGGCACAGGAGGATCACTGCCCACATAGTTGCCGATAAAAAAATGGTCCGTCGCCGCCTGCCGGGGACAATGTAAGTAAGTAGGATCCCTAGGGGTCCAAAACATTTGGACTCACCCTTATTCCCGATAACCACCCAATACGAAAGGTAAATCAAACCACACGACACTGGAATCGCTACAAGCTGCGCAGCAGCCAGGTACACCACGCATCCTTGCCTTTCCTTGAACTTCGCCAGGTTCGCGAGCGCGAAAACAATGCAGAGGGCCAAATTTGGGTACACAATTATCATCATGGCCTTGAAATCTTGCACAACCTTACGGTATTCCTTTTTGGTGCGCCATTTGTACACGGCGGGTTTGGCGGGCGATGGTGCGGGGTGTGTGGGGTCCGTAGAGGCCGTGGCGACGGTACGCATTCTCAGAGCGTCGGGAGCGATGGATGAGGCGTTGGTCGGTGTATCGGATGAGCTCGAGACGCTTTGCTCGTCTACTGGCGGAGGGGGAGTCGCAGTCATTTTTTTGGCGATGCAGCAGGTGGGATGGGGTGGTGAAAGAGTGAAAGGGGAGGATCGAGTGGATGCCCTGAGTTTAATGTTATTCTTCGCAAGTGTGTTCTAGACGTGGACTGTCGAGGTAGTCGTGGCAAGCGTTCTGATTGGCTTGAAGCATCGCAAATAACGCGTCGGGGGAGACGGGACTCGAGAAGTCCACTGCAAGCATTATGTCCAGAGGTCTGGACATGGCCCTCGTCCTTTCCAAAGACACGACTGAAGACACGAGGCCATCTGGGACGAAACTTTGAGAGCCGTTTTGGTCTTTTACCCTTCTGTCAACTTGGCCGTATTCCGCCGACTGGCTACAATCTCAGAACCCCACCATGTCCACCTCTCCGGGCGGCTCACGCTACTGGTCAACCTCAGCCCCGCATTTCTCTTCTCGACCTTTCGTAGGGGGTCGTGCCGGGGGTTCGGACATCATTGGCAACCTGACGACGACAGGAGAGGAAACCTCACCAGGACCCCGTTGGAGGAAAGCTAAGAGCTTTGACGGGCACCCCGGAAACTTGCCCGTGGACCAGACTGCGAAACTTCCCAGAGCGCAAGCCGTGAACACTGTGGGGAAGACGGGCGTTGGTCAGGAAGTGACGGACCGAGAGTTTCATAGGAGGGAGACACCATTGGGCGCGCGTTGGGTGGGGAACTCTGGACCGTCGGAGAAAATGGATAGAGTGGAGGGTCGATTGTCCGAGAATTCGGTTGACGGTGTCCTTCACGGAACATCACAGGAGAATCATTTGACGGAAGATGTGAAGGAAAACATGGAAAATGAAGGGTTGGGTGGAGTTACGACACATCAACTCAAGGAAACGGAGGCTCTATCCGACCGCAGCTCAACCAGGCGAGACGCTTCTCACACCCAAACCCCCACTCCTTTTTCCTCTCCCGGTGAGGGACGTCGCACTCCCAAACCAAACAGGCCATCTCCATCTCCAGCCATCGACTCCCTAACCGCGAGCTTCCATGACATTCGAATCACGGAGGCCTCTGCCGCCCAACCAGAGCCAACGGCTGAAGTATCTGCCCTCATTCAGAGAGCGAAAGAGTTGGAGAAAAGTTACTTTTATGCAAAGGCCTTGAAAATGTACAAGAAGATTGCGGTCATGCCCGGTCTGGGACGGGTTGAAAGAAAAGTGGATGCGAAGATTAGAAAGTTGGAGGTGAGAGTCCTGGTCAATACCAAGTTGATGAAACTAAAAACATGTTAACTGAAAGTATTGGAACCTCCGGCGGCGATTTTAGGATATTGTCGAAAAAGTGAAAGCAAATGATGGGTGGTATCCGAACGGTCCAACTGGATTCCACGAGCTCGCAGGTAAAATGGGTTGAGTTCTAGCAACACATTCACATCAAAACGCCATCCAATCATGTAACCATCTGCATTCTTGATGATTCAGGCGGTTACAAACTGCCCAGCGACACGTACACAAAGATGTTTCCCCATCAACACGAAGGTGTCAAATGGATGTGGAAACTTTTTGGCGACGATCAAATGGGCGGTGGGTGGTGTTTCTTTCCTCATTTTTCGTCCGTATAAACCATCACATCAATCGTTGACCCCTGAAATTGACGAACCAGGCATATTGGGTGACGACATGGGAATGGGCAAAACCATCCAGGTCATCTGTTTCTTGATGGGTCTCTTCGCGTCTGGATTGTGTCGGCATGTTTTGATTGCCATGTAAGCGGCTTTGATTAACCCACCTAATCCAAGTTGTACCGAAATTGCTTCGCAATTGACCGCTGTTGGAATATAAAGGCCACTGGGGTTACTCGAGACATGGAAAACAGAGTTCAAAAATTGGTGAGTGAAGATGAAACATGCATTGATACGGCCCAGTTTGGAGGATTTTCAAGTTTACAAACCTTCGTTTGTTTGCAGGTACCCTCAAATGCGAGGTATACCGCAAGTTGGAAAGCCGTCATCCCAAAGCGGTGCAACTGACGTACCTTTTTTCATGACAAACTCAAAGTGTTTCATGGCCCATCCAATCTCATCCACAAGGCTCTGCGAGTGGTGCTGGATATGGGAGGCGTGGTATTGACTACTTACGGTGAATATCAAACGTGAGCGGTTTCGTCATCTGGCTTCGTTGCTAAAGTTACATACTTTGCCATCCAGACAAGATACGCACAAGTCAGGAGTCGTTGACGGATGGAGGGAACCATACGTGGGATTATATTATTCTAGGTAAACATCTGTTTCCTGATGTAGGTAACGCGCGAATCATTCCACTCAGACGGCTCCTCCGCATCAACAGATGAAGGACACACCATTAAAAACCCTACCAGCAAAAAATCATTGGCTCTTCGCAAGGTACCTGCGAAGCATAAGCTGTTGTTGAGTGGTAAGTGATCTCTTCGCCCAGCGTTGTACTCTCTGCTACGGTTGGATGTAACCGAATTCTGGTCCAGGCACCCCGCTTCAAAATAATATGGGAGAACTATGTAAGTCGCTACCGGAATCGCCTTGAATGACTGGCGAGGGGTCTAATTGTGACATGCGGTTTCAGGGGCTTTATTCGATTACGTCTGCAATGGGAACTTGCTTTCCACCAAACGCAATTTCACAATTAATTTCGCGAATCCCATTGCAAAGGTAAGAAGCATGAACGCGCAAGAAGCAAGATGTGTCCCTAGTTCCGGGAGTGCTCAATAACCGGATGCTGACTCGTTTGAACAGGGTGAAGCCCGCGACTCAACCCTGCAAGAAAAGCAAATCGCCAACAAAGTAGCCGAGGCCCTGCGAAGTCTCATTGGTCCTTACTTTCTCCGGCGCGAGAAGTCGCTGCTTACGCAGGATACGCGCAACAATACGCCGAATGAGGACTCTGTTGATAATGCTGGAACACAAGAGGAAGTGCAAGAACCCAATGAGGTGAAACCCCAAAGTGGACCCCCGCATGTCGGCGCGCTGGGCCGGAAGAACGAGGTTGCGGTGTGGGTTCCGATGCGTCGCGCTCAGGAGGATTTGTATTCTGCGTTTTTGAATCAGTCGGATATTACTGAGGTGGGACGACTATTGTTTCTCGTACTCAGACTGTCGAAGCTTCAGTCACTGCGTACTTACCTCAGCCCATCATGCATATGGGATCAAAACAGATCTTGAACAAAACCCGTTCGCCGCTCAGTTCACTTGGTACCCTGAAGAAAATTTGTGACTCGCCTGCTTTGCTTTCGAAAGAGTTGCAAGATTGCAAATCCCTCGATCTGGGGGCTATGTAAGGATGGGCTTTTCTTTGCTTTTTGAGTTTCATCTGGAGTTGGGGACAACGACTGACACGCTGCGTGTTTCCGCCATCGCTTGTATAGAGCCCCGCCCACCGGAGACCCCGATTTCCTTGTGGACCAGAGTTCGAAACTTTTGGTTACCATGAATCTGCTGGACATGTTGACTCGACAGGGACATCGCACGCTCGTGTTTTCCAGCAGTCGAATGATGTTGGATATCATCGACAGGTGTATCCGAGCAAAGGTGGGTTTGTACCAATGGTACGCTCTTTTATGGAAATCGTCTGTGCGATGATGAAAATAATGCGTTGCGCGGTTTCATAATCAAATTCAGGGAATGAAACTCCTCCGTATTGACGGAACTGTGATTGACAGAAAGGAGCGCCAAAAGCGGATCAATCTCTTCAACAAAGATACCAGCTATTCTTGTTTTCTGTTGACGACGCAAGTCGGTATTGGTATCACTCTCACTGGTAAGGATCGCAGCTCTACAATGTTTAAATCCCTTTTGGCGTGACACTAACGGATGAGTGCATGCTACCAGGCGCCGACCGAGTGATTATGTGTAAGATACTGTCTGAGTTCAGTCCATGTGAAAAAATGTTGATGATTAACATAGGAATTTAAACTGGCAGATGATCCATCATGGAACCCAAAGAAAGACGCGCAAGCGGTCGACCGAGCATATAGGGTTGGGCAGACTCGCGATGTTGTTGTGTACCGGTTGATTACGTGTGGTACGCTTGAGGAAAAGATTTATAGGAACCAGGTAAGGGTTTGGTTTGTAATGAGTGTGATGGTTGGTTCCAAGATTTTGATTCAATTGGTGGTGTTCGAATGTCTAGGTCCGGAAAGATTTCTTGTCGCGAACGGCGACTGATACCAAGAGTCATGTTCGGTAAGCGAAATTTTATTTTTCGACTTTTAGTCCTCGTTGGATGTGGAAGTGGAGGATAGTTCATTCATTTCTTGTCTCCACTGGCAGTTATTTCAAGCAAGCTGAACTCAAGGTACTTCCAGAAAACCAGACCTTCTTGTTATTGTTTGACTCTTAGTCGGCAATATGTGACGTTCGAAAACTTCATTTTTAGGACATGTTCACTCTCGGCGACACTCGAGTTTCGCGTACAATGCAGTACCTTACCAGACAACATCCTATCGAGAGCGGATGTGATCCGGCGGTAGCTCAACATTACAAGCAAGTTGCGGAATTGAGTAAGTTTTGTAACTAGCGTCGTTTGCTTGTTCATGACACTATGATGCCTGACTTTCAATGTTGTAGATGGAGTGGGCGGTTTGAGCCATCACGACCAACTGTATTCGATGACTGAATCGATTGACGACTGGGATGACGATGCTGGAGAGACCGCGAAAGAGATTGTGAGTATATTTTAAGCCTGCCCGGGTGGAGAATGAGTTAATGATTGATTTTGTGTCGCCGTTTGATAGGCGAACGAGTTTTTGCGATCTATTGAGAACCAGCCACCCGCGAGTCCGCCGCGGCCGAGGAATCGCTCGAAAAAGAAGGATTCGGGTGGTGATGTCGGTGAAACGACAAAGCCGAGGAGAGTGAGGAGTAAAAAAGAAGGACGCAAGGAGGAGAGTTTTGCAGTCGAAGAGGCCTATGACTTGGAATCGCCAGAACGTCCGTATGAGATTTATGAAGATACTGTCGAGGAGGACCGGTCGTTCTTGGGTGAAGATACCCAGGAACCTGACGCGGATAGGCAAGGGGATTATGGGATGGAAGAGCAATTGGACGATACCATGGACGCTGCGTCTGAACCTTGTGAGTCACCTGCGCAGAAGGGACACCCAACAAGCGGTACGTCGTGCAATTGCGTGGAGAAATTGTAAAGCGTTGGGTTTCAAAATTTTGTTGACTTGTTCATGTTTGGAAATGCTAGCATGCCCGAGTGGGGATCACCAGTCAACCGTCTTCCAAATCCATCACTGCCGATGCATGTGGTCGGATGACGAGGGGGATGAGTACGACAGGCTGTTGTTCAAATTCAGGTAACTTTGGGCTAGAATCTGATCCATGTGCTCTGTTGCATCGCTAACTTTCATGTGCTTTAGGAGGCGCATGTCCGAACACAACCTGGCATCTGCGTTCCAGGCGCTCCTGAAGGCGCTGGAGATTTGCGATGATGATGCGAGGTGCCATTGGTGGTTACATAAACTTGGTGAATTGGTTTTGTGAATCGGAGTTTTGTGAATGGGTTTTTGTGATGGATTTGGTGAATTGGTATTGTGATGGCTGGGAGATGGATTATCATGTGTCCAAACAACGTATAGAAAGGGTAGTGTAATGTCCATAATAGAGTTCATGTGTCGATTTTCCGTCTTCTCTTAATGGGAATAAAGGCAGGGCCGTTCCCACGCATGTTTCTTCTGTGGTTTGAGTATGTGGGTTTTGCTCCTTTTGCTGCCCCCTTTGGCACCCCGCCTGAGGACGGTTCCTGCCAAGGCCTTGTGCAAATTTGGGTGCTTCTACCTTGTGAACTGTCGGTCTTTCTTTTTTGTGTATATGCAAAAAAGGTATCTGAAAAGCGCAGTTGCGCAAGGTACTTACCCAGATACCGAAGCACGCGTCCCAGAAACCTGGGTCAGCCAAGCCTCATGACACATCGCCATGACACGTCCCCTTGACACATCACCTCCGCTTTGACCAGCTTCGACCGTTCCCTTCTCCTCAGCTACAAAAGGGGGCCCGTTGCCCGCTTTCCCCACCCAGACTTCTTTCCCCACTTGTTTCAGCTATTGAAGACCTCCCCAGTTCAAGACCTCCCCAGCTCACCAACCACCGCCATGAACGCCGACAGCACTGCATTCCCACAATGATCCTCCGAAGCCATATGGACTCCAGCACTGGTTCTCCATCCCTGGTTCTCTCCGCCAACCCTGGTTCCTCGATCTTTGGACCATATGGTCTCAACCCCTGGTTCTTTGAGCCACGTGGACACTCCATCCCTGGTTTTCTGATCGAGCGATTACTTTGGCACCATTGTGGGCGTGCTGGTAAACCTGCTCCCGACACGCACATGTGAGCAATGGACCTCTTTCTTTGGCCCACATGGACTCCATCACTGGTCTACATGCATCACTGGTCTACATGGTTTCCATCACTGGACTCTGACTGAGCGACAACTCACATTCGGGGCGGGCGGACGAGGATACCAACCCTTACCTGCGGGTTATTTGGGCCTCGGGGCGGGTGGTGGTTGGTTTGAAGTTGGGAGAAAGTCGACGGACACAACAGGGATACTTTAGGTAGAGTGGTTTGCAGCCTTGCCTGTTTTTTCAACGACGTGTTTTACTTCTGCTTTTGCCTTCCCCACTTCGGTGGGATGTCTCCTGGGCGGTTCAATCCCGGCCAGGGGACATACTTGTATGAAAATACACGCTTAAAGCGTGTATTTCAATGATCATTAGCAGGGGCTTACGGTCGAAAGAGGGGAAAAGGTTGTACAGCGTAGTTTATGGTGGTAAATGGTAACATGCACAACGTGTGTAGCATAACAAAATAAATACCCGAGTTTCGTTCATTTGAGTTTTTTTCTTACTGCGTGCTGTCTGCTCCCTTTCGTGCTTACAACTGAGCCGACGATGCAGGGCGGGACCACGTCCCCACATTCTTTGGTACGCGCGGTTTTGAATGCAGTAAACCAATGGCACGAGCAGCGCGCTGTCGATGTATCGATACGAGTACCACGGCAGAAATGAATGTCCAGGGGATTGAAAATCTGGAATTAATAGCTGGCGAAAAATATCGTGATGAGCGGGACTGACGGATGTGCAAAAGCGGTTGATAGCACAGCGGTCGTGGCACGGTGGGTCTTCGACGACGGGCTGTGATTCAGGATGTATATCAGGAGGCAAGGAAGACTTACTACCAGACCTGCGGTGGCTGGGATGATGCCTCCTGCATATAAGCTACGTAGGTAGATGGCGCGGCGGGGACCAGCGCAAAGACTGAGACCCAACGGCTGAGGCCAGCATCCCGTGGGCAATTGGCGAGTACCGCGTCACCGTCCGACCGGATAACGGCGAAATGAAAAGGGCCACCAGGGTACCGATCACATATGGGAGAGGGAAAAGGACGCGCCGTGCAAGCGTGTGCCCTTTTTCGTCTCCCGAATCCTTGTCTTCACCCGCCACCGCCCCTCTCAATGATATTGGGCGCGACAACCACCAGCACGCTCATGGCCCTTCGAACAGCTAGAACCACAATTGAAAGCAGCCAGGTGGATCTCTTACCCGCTGCTTGCCTCGACACTATCAGCAAGAACATGACTACCCGGATACCGAAGCACGCGTCCCATCACCCAAGCCTCATATAGTCGACCAATCATATCACGCCGTCTCCTCACTCTTCAGCTATATAAGGGGGCCCGTTGCAGCGGTTCCCACCAAACGCTTTCTTCCCACTTTCCCCAACCACGCTTTCTTCCCACTTTCCCCCAATCACGCTTTCCTTTCCCCGCCCACGCTTTCCTTCTCCCCCACCAAACAGCCATAGCTGTTTCCGACCACCCCCAGCGCACCAACCATCTCAGCAACCATCGCCACGAAGCGTCGACGTGCCGCTTTCCCGTAAACAATGATCCTGTGGGCATGTGGGGTGTCATTGAGCGACATATCCTACCTCGAGGCGTCCCTGGGTTGTCACTGAGCGACATACCTAGCCCTCACGCCTCGACACTCACTGTGGTACCATTGTGGGTTTGCTGCTATATTCCTGTGACAATGTGCCACCCACACGGCGGTCACCGGGATGTCATTGAGCGACATATCCCGTTTTAAGGTGACTGGGAATGTCATTGAGCGACATATCCTACCTCGAAGCGTCCCTGGGAACAAGGTGTCACTGAGCGACATACTCCACACGCTTCGAGGCGTATTTGTGGGCCGGGATAATCGTGGGGGTTTTTACGTTAGTAGTGGTGGTGGTCTGTTGAAGTGGAGTCCTGGGGTGTCGTCGGCAGGTTTGAGTGAGTTTGCATGCCAGTCTTGCTTTTTTGTTTTCAACTACGTGTTTTACTTTTCGCTTTCTGCCTTTCCCCACTTCGGTGGGGGGTCTCCTGGACGGTTCAATCCCGGCCAGGGGACATACAACTTGTATGAAAATGCACGCTTAAAGCGTGTGTTTCAATGATCATTAGCAGGGCTTACGGTCGAGGAGGGGAAGGGGTTGTACAGGGTCGGTGGTGTAAATGGTAACATGTATAGCGATGTATAGCTTATAACACAATAAATACCGAGTTTTGTTCATTTGAGTTTTGAGAAAAAGTGATATTCACATTTGGTGTCCCAAAACCGTCTTACACTTCATTACATGCCTACAAACTCCTCCACAACCCTTCCAACCTCCACACACCCATCCCCCGCGC
>JADGKA010000842.1:0-13703 GCA_027604605.1 Borealophlyctis nickersoniae
CATCAGCCTTTGCATTGGTTTTTGGCATACCTGTTGACGCATGTGCCAAGGGTTCTGCGCGAAGTGGGGGACAGGGATTTGAGGGCGAGGATTTGGAGTCAATTATTTGCTTTTGACGATCAAAAAGTTGAGAGAAGATATGGCATTCCTGTTGACGACATTCCAATGCCAGATGGCACCGTACGTTTGCATTGTGCGGGTCTGATTCATTGTTTTGAATACCACCATTCCTTACTTTCCAGGGGTTTCTGTTTGTTCAACAACGTAGCGGTAGCAGCAAGCGTGATGCAAACCCGCCACAACACAGTTGGTTATTGGTATGCATTTTGCCAAGTGGGGGTTACGGACTCTTTGGCGGGCTAACGTTCCCGCTGTTGGGTTCTAGTATCGGCAGGGTTTGACGCCGCGACGCCGGACCCGATCGGTGAATGCAACGTTACACCTGCTGGATTCGCCCAGTTGACTGAGATGCTTGATGGGTTGGCGAAGGGTCGAGTAGCTGTGTGCTTAGAGGTGTGAGGACACATCCTCATAGCGCGTGGTTCTTTTGATCATACTAATGACAAATCGCTTCCAGGGCGGATACAACATCGACTCTGTTTCCCAATCCGTCGCAGCAGTCACCACCGTACTTATGGGATTCCCATACGAACCGGTTGATGTTCGCCAAGGACCTCGGCAAGAGTGTGTTGAGACGGTGCAGAGGGTGGCCGCGATTCATTCAAAGTATTGGCGGTGTTTACGGCCGGAGGTTTCCAGGGCGGAACGTATGTTGCAGCTTCAGGGTTTGTTTTCCATATCGTTCTGCGAGCTCACATTGTAAAACCCAGATACGGCTTTGACGATTGCACTGCGAGGTATGTGAGAGTTGGTTCAAATATTGCGTTAGCGTGATCTGAACTGTCAGTGGGAATCGCAGAACTATTACTAAACTACAGAAAAGCCACCCTGCTGCAAAAATACCCATTAAACAGAGTAGAGCTGGAAGGATCCCTGTTGGAAGGCAAATTCGCCGGGGCAGGTGCATGTTAGCAGGAATTGGGCGACGCATACGGGGTTTTTGTTTTGGTTTGTGCATTCGAGGTAAAGAAAGGATTTCAGCCCCATTCATTTCATTCGGATACCCAGGACACGCCAGGATCAAACCTCCTTTATTTTCTCAGCCATTTAGGTACCCACCGGTCTCCGACTCCTCGGTCTCTGACGGGGGCAGCTTGCTGTGGCATATGTGGACAGTCACCGACGCCCCCTTGAAGTCTCCCTTTACTCAACCATCGTGGCTAAGCCATGAATTTGTCGAAGGCTTCGCATTTTAAAAACTTTGATATATAAATGACCCTCTTCAGTCTCCCCGGCTCTTTTTGTCGTCCCAAATACTCCATTGTGCAGCACCTAACGAAACTATCATCTATCTAGTGTCTATCTAGTAACCATGTTTCCTCCGCGGATTGCAAAGAGAGTCTTATGGGGTATCCTTGTCAGCTTATGGTAAAGTACCGAAGCACTTTGTTCGTTCACGCGACCATATAAGCTCACTGCAACGGCCTGACCGCGTCCGGGACGCAAAGGGTCACATACGTGGGGATATCCATTTCTCGATTCCACAACCAGAAAATGGTCTTGATACCCCGCCAAGCGCCCATTGAAGATGTGCCGGCAACTTATCCATGTACGTCTACTCTCTAAACTGAGCCATTGCATCCGCTGGATGCAGCTGACATTAAATGCGCCTTTCCAGTTGTGGCGGTCTGCACCCGTCGGGAGGGTTACAAAACCCAGAATTCGACCTTGATAGTGCAGTTTTGGCCTGATAATTACGCTGACCCTACTACCTACACGTACGAAAGCACAGTTACCAAAACGAGTAAGTGGTCACCAAAGTCCTGACAACATCTAACTGTAAATGATCTCATCCATCTATAAATGTGGCAGATAACTCGAAGTTGCCCTTCCTTAAGGACGAACATTATTTGGGAGATGCCTTCGACATGAGCTCTCAGAATTTGAATTTGAGCAGCGCTCTCAATAATGTGTGGACCACGTCCTTGCGCTTAAAACGTAGGCAAACACAAGTCACCCCGCTGCTTTCGCTGCTTTTGACACCCTACCCGATGCAGCATCCTTTCCGCTTAAGATAACATCGAAAAACCCACCGGGCTTCCGCGTAATTACGCAAGGCTATACCTCAGACTTTGCGATGATAGCTTTTGGTATGATTGCACTACATCATTGCTTCCAATCATGATATATATACGACAATCTATTGTTCTAGAACCACCCCCAGGAGCGAACATGCTGGATCCTGATGTACTCAGGAACTGGTTAATATCGCAGAATCGAAGTTTGGAAACCGAAGTCTGGGTTCCCAACAATATTACAATTGAGGCTGATCTCCAGCTGGAAGTAACAAGGTACGGCTTTTGAAGCAACCATTTGTTTGTTGCTTCACAACATAATACCATCACCAGAAAGAAAGGTAGCCCCTGGAGAGACATTATGGTCGGCCCGCTCGCAAAGCTTATGACGGTGCCTGATCCCAGTCACAAGTGGATTATGAGGGAAAGATCAAGAACTTCAAATTTCATCGATGTGAACACCAATTCGAACTACCTGCTTGTCGATGGGCCGATGTCGCCTATCACCGTTTACGAAGAGACGCTTACTATCCCTTTCGACAGTGTAGTCAACAGGTTGGCATTCCCACAGGATGAGGATTGCACTCTGTAGACTGCATACTGACGTCTGCCTTCCTAATTGCATGACATCAAAATAGCATCCTTTCGCCCGCCGCGCTGATATTCGCAATAGTTGCGTTCTTTTTTGGCTCGGGCCGCTACAAACCTTACGGATACGCTCACAAGAAATGGTACTTCCGTCGACGAACGGGATACGGGGCCGAAAGGAGGCGGTTCAACATCTACCCAGCTACGGATGGTGAACACCAAACCGCCAATGAGGTATTGGGGGATAGACTAAAGGCTTCTGAAGAGTTGCGGGAACTACTTCTCGCCGAGTTCCTGGAAGTACATGAGTCACAGACCAACGTTCGGAATGATGGCGGGGCGAACATGGGATGGGCGAAAGTGTCGGACAAAGTGACAGAAGGCGAGGATCTGCAGTTGCGGGATGTGCGCGTTGAGGATTGTTGAAGGGTTGAAGCAGAGAAAGTATGACGCGTAGGATGTAGGCGGTCATGAAAGAGAAGAGTATTGATGTTCTGTAAGGGACGGGGATTGTGCATTTTAGTAGTCTAGTTTGACGGTGAAGGATAATTTTGGGGGTAGTGTCTCTATAATAATAGGGGGTGAAGGGGAATTCGACAACTGTAGTGGAGCGTTCGCTTTTTGAACCTTGTAATGAAACCTTTTCTCTTAATGGTAGATAGTTTGATACCGCGTACCGGTAATCGCGGGAACCAACCGCTGCCGTCATTTTCCCCCACTTTTAGCACTAGCAAGAGCATCTTCCAAAATCGAACCAGAGTTGATGATTTGGATACCGGCGCTTGGGCGATCCACGACTCTTGAGCTTTCCCACACTCCAATCTCTTTCGTCTGCAAACGCCATCACTTTCAGTCCCATAAGTTAGTAGCCTGCAGATATTGCGATTTACCCCCATTCACCAGACGGGGTGCGTGAACGGGCTTTGGGAGGTGAAGGAAGCAGCAGGCTTTTCCATTGTTTTTTCAAGAGGTTCACACCGACTCTTTACCTCCAGAGCCGTGAACCAGCTCAGATACCAGTCAGTTACAAGTTAGAAACCCGTGGCTTTCACGAATATCCGAACGCACTGCGCCGGTTTCCAGTGTCCAGTTACCTACTTGCCGTGACTTTGCGGGTAACCCGAAAGTCACCGCCGAACGCTCTGAAGTCAACGCATCAGTCTACCATCATCTCCATTTGCAGTCGACTTCTGTCAGACCCGCGTACCGTGACGGAAACGGACGCTCGCGCCGCGGTGGCAGCTTGTAAAGCGTGGCTCAAAGAACACTACCCTCAACCGCAACATGCTGTCGTGTCTCGTCGCGCGCAGCCCCATCTGCCTCCAGAAATTCTCAACAAGATTTTTCAACTTGTTCCTTATGATTATGACCGAAAAGATGAACTGCTGGCTTGCAGCTCGGTGAACAAAGAGTGGCGACGTCACGGATGGCCTCACGTGTGGAAGAAAGTCAAAATCGGCAAAAATTCTCTGGCAGCCACAGCGTGCCAGTTCTTGCTTCCTTGGGCTCTACAAGTGACGAACGGGATACATGTGCGGGATCTCGTAGTTGCCGGATCACAAGCTTCGGCCGTTGCCCGAGCACAAGATTCGTTGGACTCCCTGCCGCCATTGCTCCTTGCAGCTCCCATCTTCACCGGGCTTCGAAGTCTGTGCTTGGAGGACAATATTGTCAACCCGTTGCATTTGCTGCTGGCATTCCGTAGCTTGCCAAATCTGACGGCCCTGCGAACTTGGCGTCTTCAGGACGGGCGGGAAACATGGGGGGTAAACCTGGGGTGGACTGAACAGGAAGAAACCGAAAAGTGGAGGTATAAACTGGGGTGGACTGAACAGGAAGAAAACGAAATGTGGAGAATCGGATTCGGAAATCTGAAGGCGTTGTGTATGACAGTTGCGGAGACTGGGTTTATGTTGGAGAAGCTCGCGATGGGTTTGGGTTCAAAACTGGAATCGTTGCACATAGGTGTATCCAGTCTACACCCGAACCAGGGTGTGGGAGCGTTACCGTTTGACCAATTTTTATGGACGGTGTCTCAAAATTGCCCGAATCTGGTCAATTTTGAGCTGGACTCTCGGATGGACGGCTGGAATCACATACACCGGTTCCTCATCACCCAGCAACAACTTGTCTCCCTCCGCCTGGGAATCGACGCCGCAGACGAGATGATACGGATCGTCGCTGCATCATGCGTAAATCTGACGATCTTCAGTTTCTATGCGGGCGCGAATGTCACATCCCGGTGTCTCCAGCATCTCGCATCAGGACCTTTCCTACAGGGCCTAGATATTGAAATACCGAGACGCTACAATGGCGATCCAATGGCAGAGGAGGGCATTGTCGACTTTTTGAGACACCGGGGCAGGGACCTCAAATATCTCAGCCTGCCATATACTTTGAAGCGCGCGCTTGCGCCACTCATCAAAGTTTTGCCGAACATACGACACTTTGACGCAGGCAGCTGGGCTGACTGGGCTGATTGGGGATGCCATTCTACAAGGGAGGACGTCATTGCGTTCTTGACTGGCGCACAGAAGCTTGAGTGCCTCTGGATCGGCTGTCCCGACGACAATATCCCACATCAGATTCGGGAAGTGGCCATTGCGCAAAAGGTGAAATTCTGCACTGGCCATTTCGAGTTGCCCGACTATCTTGCAAGACTTGGATGGGCCTGTAGAAGATGAGTTTGAGGGTCGGCCGTGGAGGAAAAGGCGCATAAGGGTTCGGAAGTGGAAATTGTGGGGTGACGGACGGTGATATCACAACGTGAATACGGGTGTTCTGCAATAAAATGTCTTTCGTGCAGCCAACCTCGCTTGAATTTTATTGTGTTTGTGGTTGAAAACAGGCCAGATAGGTTAACCCATGAGCTGTTAAGCTGGGTTTTGACAACATGGGTGTGTAGCGGGGCCTGATGTTTCCGCTTCTGCGAACCACCTGTCATAATTCATTCACACCTAACCAATTACCAAGTGACCAGGTCCCAAACTGATTCCCTCTTCATTATTGGTAACAGACCCATTAGAAGCGATAGGATGCGACGTGATAGTGACCAAAGTCCCGCGCGCCGCGGACGTAGGTAGCGGTCTGAGCTGAACATCTGAAAAAACGTCGTCAGCCGACAGATTTATACAGTAAAGTGAGTCCGCATCTGACAAAAGCGAGGTGAACTAGGGAATAAGTCAAAGAAGGAATGCCTTGTTTACTGTATTTGGTAGTTTGTCTTTATCGAAATGTGAGTGGATACCCCCGAATGATCCAAAATCATGGGAAATTGGTTTGAGCCCGCTGCGTGCAGGAGTCACGCATGCACATCTCCAGGAATTGAAATTGGGCGTTGTCAATCCCCACCTGAGACATCCCCTCTCTACCGTCCATAGATAAAACGGCCAACCTTTACGCTCCGCCTACTTACGTGTTGCACCTATCCACCGCAACACAACAACAGTCATCATGACGCGGCCAGGTCAATTATCCCACGACGACGCTCTCCACTTCTTGGATGCAGTCAAAGCAACGTTCCAGGAGGATTGTCCGGAAAAGTATAACCGGTTCTTGGATATCATGACGGCGTTTAAGAATGAGTGAGTTTTCTTGGGTTTGTGGTGGGGTGCAAGTTTGTATATCAAACTATGTAGGTCTTAACAAACTGTTGGTGGTTTTGTCTAGCACTTGTACCGTGCAAGAATGCATGGTGACGGTTCAAACGCTTTTCGAAGGCCACCCACACCTCGCTGAAGGCTTCCAAGTTTTCCTTCCACCCGGGTTGACAATCTGTCCTTTTAACTCTGCACCTCCGTCGGTGCCGGCTGCGACTGCGCAGTGGCGGGCAACGTTCTGTGACGGATGGGTCCCGTCGGATGATGAGATTGAAGATGAAGATTTCTGGAACCCTTCGTGGGCGAAAACGATCGCGGCGGAGGATACGGTTGAGGTTGCGGGGGATGGGGATGGAGATGGAGTTGGACGTGCGAGTTCGAGCGTGAGAGCGCCGGCGGAGTTTAACAGGGCGATTAATTACGTGAATTTGGTCAAGGTGAGTTTTGTGATTTCTGGGAATCTCTGCGACGCTGTTTCGGGGGGTGATTTCGCTGTAGGGTTGCAGAGTTTTTTCTGACATTCTGCTTATGTATCTTCCAGAGGACGTTTGCAGATCAACCCGAGTTATACCAGTCTTTCCTCAACACCTTACAGGAGTTTCAAACTGGTTCTGGACCCATTGATCAAGTACACTCACTTCTTTCTTATTCATCACGTCCAACCCGCTTTGGAATTACTCACAATCCAACCCTTCCACACAGGTATACCACGAAATGGTCAGCATATTCCACCGACACCCCGCCGGCCCCGCGCTCCTCCCAGGCTTCACCGAATTCATCCCCACATCCGCTCGAGACCGCCTCGGCCTCACCACCCAACCTCCTTTCACACCGGAAACGATACCCGACTCACCCACTCTCCCCCGCTACGAACCCACACCCTCCTCTTCCTCCTCTGTTGTTCCCCCGCCGTGTTACACGCCACCGATGCCACGACCCGCGAGGGTTCCGAAACGCGTGTCCTTCTCCGAGGCCATCGCGGTGGTGGATGATGAGGCGAGACCGTTGTTGGGTTCGGATGAGGAGTGTGGTGGGGTGGTGGATGTCAAGAGTGAGGAGGCGGTGCGGAGGAGTCGGGCTGTGGTTGTGGCAGTGGTAATAGGGATGCTTGTGGCGTTGGTTTTGGGTGGGTTGCATCTGTGTAGGGCGGTCTGAGGTGGGTGGGTGGAAGTTTTAGTGGAATTTTTGGAAGTTGGGAGGTGTCGATATCTGAAGCAAAAAAGTCAAAGACTGGAACACGGAAGGCAATAATTTTTTAATGTATGTGGTGGGTGGGTCAGTGGTGGGTGGGCAGGTTTTGGAGCGAGGGCTGGTCCCGCGCGGGCTGGGTGGGTGGACTCTAGAGAACAATCGTCGGTTTCATCCCTTTTTCTGTTTCGTCAAATAGTACATAGTATATGTCCAAGTAACAATGGATTCGTTGTTCGACATTGCATGTTGCGGTCATCCTTTTCTCTCTTTGTCAGACTAATAATGCTGGGATCCCACCCCCGTTGTGCGTTGCGTTGCAACGTTTGTATGATTACGAGGCTCTACGGAACACGGACAATCGCAGACAGAAATAGATGCGCGATTAACAGGTGTATGATAATAGGCAGATGTTAGTATTGTATTTAGCGCATCCCACATTGTTACTCGCTCATAACCCCCTCGATTTCCTCCGCCCACCATCTTCCCGCCCGCAACCCGACCCGACCGTTCCCTCCTCCCATCATTTTGGCGCCCGGCATCCCTCCCAAAATCACTGCCTCCCCTCCGCCTCCGCCGTCCGAAACCGGTCCACCGTCCGTAACCCGTCCATCCATCCCGAAGGTCTCCGCTCGAAAAACCTGCCAAAAAGAAGAAGAGGCTAGCTGCTTCAAAAGGACGAATACCTGCCATCAGACAAGAGAGGGGTTGTGGAGTTTAAGTTGGCACGCATGCCCGTTGACACACGGGAAGTTCTGGCGTCGCAGTCGCGCTTGCCTAACGGATGCGAGAACATAACATCCGTAAGGACAATTTAGACCTCTTCGACCTAAGCCTGGGTGTCACGATTCTTTGTATTTCAGTGAGCATAGATCATTGTTTCCCGTGTGTCGTCGGCGCGGCGTTCAATCAACTGAGAGACGAAAAGAATGTTAATAGGAAGGGTGGTGTCTCAAGAGGCTGACACCCCGCTTCAAAAGACGAATACCTGTCATTCGACAAGACCGAGTCGGTGTGATTTGGACAAACAATGACACACCAGGTGAATGAGTCCGCGCACACTACTTACAAACTTCTGGGTCCTAAAAGTGGCATATCTGGGAGCGACGAACATCACCGGTGTACACAGGCGGCAACACCCCGAATATCAACATTGCAGTAGCCAGAAGAAGGCCCTGTGGGAGTGGTATCGCAGCAGTTTGGTTTGGCACGCATGCCCGTTGACACACGGGAAAGTCCTGGAGTCGCCTCCGCTTGCCTAATGGATGCGGAACAACCGTAGGGACACTTTTGACCTCTTCAGCCAAAGCCTGGGATCCGGTCGGAACTGTCTGGTGTTGTCCCGACTGAGAGACACAAATGTCAATGGAAGGGCGAAATTTGAAGGAAGATCCCCGGCGCTTAATGGGAGTCCCTCCCAACGCGTTCCGCAGTCACGCTGCTGGATCCTTCCTGCTGTGCAAGCCCTCTACCCCTCACGAAGGAGCCACAGCACATCTCATTTAGGTAGGTATATAATGCCAAGCCGGCAGCCCCTCTTCCCAAACTTCGATCGTCAACCCTCTCAGCGTTGTGTCTTTACAGCATTATAGCAGTCTCGTTCCTTTGCTTTCCCGTCCACATAAAGTATTTAGTCGTGGTACTTGTTTATTTGGGTAAGTCGGCACCTTGGGTCCGTGATGAGCCTGGGAATGGTGAGGGTGGAGCGAAGTTCTGCCTGGGATGTGAGGCAACAGAGGGGGGGTGTTTCTGTGAAGGGACGGCGATGGAGGGCTGTGGGGGTTGGTTGCCGGGGGCGATTGGGTGCCGCGTAGGAAAGGGGATGCAGGTCTTATGGAGAGCATGCGGTGAAAGGTAGTTGAGGAGCTTGAGTGTGTAGTGTGGGGCCGGGGACATGGTGGTGGCGGGCTGACCTTGTTTCTGGCGGTTGAGCACGGTTGATGTTTGTGGGTGCAACGGGCCGTGGGGAATATACAAACTCAATTGACCGTTTCCTTCTCCCCTTTGTAGGCATCCATTCACCTTCTCACAAATCGCGCATTGCATAGAGCACCGAACTGACGACAATGCTCGGCACGGATTTGAAGCTTCGTCAGAAGACGTCATCTTCGGACCACCTGGACGGATTCTCGCTCCTTGGCGTCCGTCTTTCCTACTTTGATACTTTCATCGACGAGTGGTGCGGCGGGAGGGAGAAACTTGATGGGTGGACCACCACGGAGGTCTGCGAGAAGGTTGTCACACCACGCACAAAGAAGTCGGTCTGTGACCATCTTGTTGAGGAGAATTCGTCGGCGGTAGGGAGAGCAACGTGGTTCATCAGTCATGCCTGGAAATATGAGTTCCTGGACGTTGTGGATGCCGTCAAACATCACTTCGAATCAAGCACCCCGGACGTCATCGTCTGGTTCGACCTTTTTTCAAATTCCCAACACGATACCGCGCAGAAACCTTTCACGTGGTACACGGGCACCTTTACGAACGCCATCTCCGAACTCGGAAGCGTCCTGATGATCCTGCATCCGTGGAACAACCCTGAAACACTCGGAAGGGCTTGGTGCGTCTTTGAGCTCTACACCTGTACGAACACGAAGTCCAACTTCGCAATCGCTCTGCCCCCGCGTCACACGCCCGCTTTTCGCACGTCGCTGCGAGACGATCCTGAAGAATTCTACAATATGCTTGCCACTATCAATTCGGCCAAAAGCGTCGCATTCAAAGATAGTGATCGGGACGCCATCCACAAAGCCATTCGCAAAACAGTGGGCTTTAGTGCTCTCGATCGAATGGTTCTTTCTGTTCTATTCAATTGGATGGTCAGCACGCTGCAATCACATATCTTCCTCACGGAAAACGCGGGGGATGAGGTGGAGCCCGCTAGATGGCTGTCTAGTCTTGCCAGACTCTTCATGGATCAGGGCAGATACGAGGAAGCGGAGCCGCTGTTTGTGGGGTGTCTGGAGAGATCGAGGCGGGTGCTTGGAGAGGATGATCCAGCCACACTCTCGTCCATCAGCAACCTTGCTGTGTTGTACAAGAAGCAGGGAAAATACAAGAAGGCTGAGCCCCTGTACGTGGATTGTCTGGAGAGAAGGACGCGGGTGCTCGGAGAGGATCATCCAGAAACGCTCTTGTCCATCAACAACCTTGCTGCGTTGTACGACGAACAGGGAAAATACGAGAAGGCAGAGCCCATGCATGTGCATTGTCTGGAGAGACGGAGGCGGGTGCTTGGAGAGGATCATCCAGGCACACTCGCATCCATCAACAACCTTGCTGTATTGTACGACGAATGGAGAAAGTACGAGAAAGCAGAGCCCATGCATGTGGATTGTCTGGAGAGAAGGAGGCGGGTCCTTGGGGAGGAACACCCAGACACATTCTCGTCCATCAATAACCTGGCTGCGTCGTACGACGATCAAGGAAAATACGATATGGCAGAGCCCCTGCTTGTGCATTGTCTGGAGAGACGGAGGGGGTTACTTGGAGAGGATCATCCAGACACACTCGCATCCATCAACAACCTTGCTGTATTGTACGACAAACAGAGAAAAAACGAGAAGGCAGAACCCCTGTACGTGGATTGTCTGGAGAGACGGAAGCGGGTGCTTGGAGAGGATCATCCGGATACCCAGGCGTCGAGGGATAACCTTGCCTTCTTTCGGAGAGGGATAGAGGAAATGAAGGGTATGCTCAAGTCGTCGGAAGTCGAAGATCGGAACATCTTTTTAACACAGTTTCAAACCAAGTCAGAGTTTGACGAAAGTGGGAGAACAGATATAAGCAAGCGGGCGAGAGACTTTGGCAGAGGATCTTGTGAGGTTGAAGTCGGTGGGCAGGCGATGAGAGGAGGAGAGGAAGGGAGGTGGCGGAGAACTGCAAGAAGAGGATAGAGTTATCATTAGAATGCGATTTGCAAAGTGAGAACGTGGGAAAGTCTAGATGCCAAGATAGTGTATAGCGAAAATAGTAGCGCTCAGAATCATCGGATACCCCGATAACCCCCTGGCTCTCGTCCCAGTTTTTCCTTAGATACATGTTGCGAGCATCCTTTGTTCTCTTTGTCAATAACGCTGGAATCCGCCTCAGTCATGCCTCGCAGGTGTATCAGTGTGCTTCCTTCGCGCTACGGGTGTAGTCACGTCTCTGGATCGGAGTAGCGCACGGACAAACCCCACAAGTTCCATTCTATTGGCGTCTCGTGAGCAATGTGCTCGACGATGCCACTCCGTGTGTTCTCACATCTATCGTTTTTTTGCCTCACATTTTATCTCATGCAAACTGCTTTTGCCGCAGTTTAATTTGGCAGCACCACACGTCAACTGGTTCCGTGCCAACAACTGGTCCAGCAAAAAACTAAATTGAAAACTAGCTCAAGGAACCGGACCCCATGTATGGGCCTTAGGTCAGAGTAACTCTGTTTTTGTCAGGACCCACATGAACAATGTCCACAAACGCTGCGAGGTTGATGTCACGTACGGGACCAAACCATCTGGTCCTCATCTAGAGTGGGATATTTTGGATCTACATTGTTCCATGATACCACCTTACATTACACGAACGAAATACTTAAATGGTTGTTAAACACGGCCATCAGTGTTCACTCCTTGGGCAACAGATCTGTTGATGTTTTTTTCGCACCGCCGTGGACAACTAAAGACAACTTGGACCAACCAACGGTTCAGTCAGATTTATGCAAATACCGTCCTCTGGGTACAGTGGTTTGGGTTGGGAAACACGAATATGTTCGGTGGGTTTAGATCTAAATGTGGAGGTGGAGGGTGAAAGACGTTTTTTGTTCCACTCTCGGTTGGTAGGTTGTGCGCAGCGGTCTGGATACCCTCATACCCCATGATGGTAAGACCGTCATTAACAGTGCTCGTTTGTGCATTGAAATAGTTGGAATTGGTGTCATGCGGCTCTTGAGGTTGGGCCTTGGTCTGTTTCGACCATACCAAACATTGTAGATGTCATGGCGATGAAAGGTTTTTTTTTGGCTGGCCCATTACACGTCAGCACCCGACGAATGAAAAGGGAAAAAAAGCCGCGACGGGGGCATGGAGTGGAACAGAACCTGTGATTTTGATGTGAAAGACACAGGTCATAACGTGGCGGTTTCTTTGTTTTCAGGCTTGAGTGTTGTTATGGCAGAGGGCACAATAAGATAGGACAGAATCTATGCAGTCGTTTTGAACGCGGTTCGTCGCGTTCGCAAGGGAAGGAAGCATCCGAACTGCGCGTAAAACTAACTGTACCCGAGCCAGCCGCGCTCGGTGGTGCGTGACCTCTGTGGTCCACTGCCGCGAAAACTATGTGCCAGGATGAGATCGGACACTGAAAGCGACCACTAACCATCCAGACGAGACTCCCCAGGTCTCCATTCGATCTCCCAAGGGTAAGCGCAACTGACCTCATTTTTTTGTTCTCTGTGGTAATGGTGGACGAGATACCCTCACATATACAACAACCGACACAGTGATCAGGGTACCGACATTATTATCGGCCGCGCGGGTGGAGAACACCCCTTTGCTGTTTCCGCCCTAACATGATGGATGATATTTTTTGGAATTCCTACTTTTTTTACCCGTCATGAGCAGGAAATTTGCGATGTCACCCCTGAACTTTCGTTTACTTCATGTTGGGAAACGGTTGATTGTCCACCGTTCGAATGGCCAGTTGGGAATTAAAGTGTTTAGTCAGGAGCGTGAACCTTGAACTTCCATTATAGCCGCTTTGTTAGTGTTCCTCAAAGTAGTTTAACTCGAGGGAATCCCTATCACCGTCTCCTGACTTCTGGCTCAGAACCCGTGGTCGGCACTCTATCGTACCTTAGTTTTGAGCATTGCTTTTTTGTTTTTGGGTTCCGGTGGTGTTGTTGCCCGGGTGGGAGACAATGGTTCATGACCACCGTTCCCCTACAAAATATGATCCAACTTCCAATGCTCCGCGCTCACATTGCGCTCATTAAACGTACGCGGAGCATGGGAAGTTACGACAGAAATCGGCTAGTCTTGTGTGGGTGCATAGGACGAACGTCCACGGCGGAGTGCCAATGGTCCAGGTCTCTGTCCATCTACTAGACTGAGTTATGGACTAACTCAGACCGAGTTATGAATTATAGTTATGACGGATTATGTATGCATTATGTATAGATATGACATTATATAGTTATGGACAATGCGCTGATTATGCC